>VWZO01010634.1:492899-589105 GCA_013396975.1 Bucco capensis | reverse complement strand
TTTTTTTTTTTTTTTTTTTTTTGCCTTTCTGATACACAAAAGTGTTTTTGCTGCTTATTCCAGCACTGCCAAAACATAGGTTTCATTGTAAGGAATGAGTCCAGAAAAGTGTCTTTGGGGCCTTGTTAAAGTAAGGATTGCAGATGGCTTGTAAGTAACTGTAAAATGAGAGAAGTAAATGAAAATGGCCAACTTGGGGTCCAAACAGCAGACACAAAAAAGATCTAAAGATCTACAAGAGGTAGTGATAGATCTTTTTTTGCTGTAGATTTGTTACTGTATATCTGACTGTGTTTCACAAAATAACAGCATGGTTGAAGGATTGGAAAGAACCTCTGGAGGTCAACTTGTGCAACCCTCCCCCAGCTCAAGCAGGGCTACCTAAAGCCAGTTACCTAGGACTATCCCAAGCACTGAGACTCCAACACCTATCTGGGTAACTGGTGCCAGCACTCAATCATCTCACAGTGACAAGCACAAGAATAAGAAACATGACCTATATCTTGAAGTGATTGTTGTAATGATCTGGCAATACAAAAATGAGGAGTTGAAATGATCATTGCCTGGATGAGAAGGAGCACATCCACAAGAAATGGGAAAGCAGTATTGCCCTGAGATTTTGCCTGAATACTTTCCCCAAAGTCTGGACTTGATACTGCAGAGAAGCATGCAGAAGTGCTCCTGAACCAGGGAAAAACACTCGATAGATGGCTTAATGATACCTGTTATATACTGTACCTGACATTTGGATAAACCGATCACTCACCAAGAAATTACTTCATAATCCATTGTCTCCCTCTTTTTGCTGTGAAAGAAAACAGATTAGGAGAAGGTTTTCAAAGATTGTGAACAATGAGAGCAGACTTTGCAGAAATCCACAAGATGCTCAGAATGTTTCAGGAAGCTCTTGATGCCAAAAGGTTTGGGTGCTGCAGGACACCTACTGAAGTTGGTTCCCTGTAGGTATCCTGCTGGCACATACCTGAACTTGCCAGGCAGGATGAAGAAGAGAGGCTGCTTTGGCTTCTGAAAGGGCATGTGCTTTTTGACAGATCTGGAGATGAG
This sequence comes from Bucco capensis, assembly GCA_013396975.1. Taxonomy (NCBI): domain Eukaryota; kingdom Metazoa; phylum Chordata; class Aves; order Piciformes; family Bucconidae; genus Bucco; species Bucco capensis. The sequence continues at coordinate 588,040 of VWZO01010634.1, read as the reverse complement.
AAGGGGGATGCACAACTGCCTGAGGAAGCACAGAAAAGAGCACCAGCTTGCTCTGAGATCCCATTTCTCTTAAATATTTGTAGCAGCTTTACAGGGAAAGAGGACATGCACTGTGCTTTGTTCTGAAAGCTGTAGCCAGAAAGACTGAGCTACCTGACAGCTTGTAGGGGATGTTAAATGAGTTCATACACGATTATGTTGTTGTGCAGTTGTGTTTTTAGGGCACAGATGTTTTGTTTCCACCCATACTGTCAAGCAATAAAAATGTAGATGATCAAAAGGTTATATTAAATTAAAACTAGAACAGCCTGACAAAAAATTAACCCAAACTTAACATCTTTTTAGACTTTATGATTTCCCCTTCCACATGTATTGGTTTCTGAGCCTTTAAGGTACAATTGGGGCATACTTCCCAGTTTTTTCAGTACAATTCCCAAACTGCAGAAGTCCTGTTGGTTTAAAAGGGAATTAGTATTTTTTCTGTAAGCTTTTTTTTTTCTTTTGAGCACTGGAGTTTCAGTTTCTCAAGTTCCCACTGAGTTCAGACATGGGAGTTAAATCACATACTGAAAGTCATACAGGTGGGCAGTGCTCTTTGTCAGCATACATTAGCATGTCTTTTCTTGCCCGTGGTTGTTGTTATGTAGATGCACCCATGAAGGGCCAGGGTCAATCCACCACTACAGGACAGTATAGGATAGGTGTTGTAGGTTGTTTTGGTTGGTTTGTGGTGGTGTGTTTTTTGGTTTTTAGGGTTTTTGTGATTTGGTGGGATTTTTTTCCCAGAAGACCCCTAGTTAGGCACACAAGGTAGTGATAAGGTCTTCAGAAGTACTCAGTATCTCTTCCATTTTCAAGCAGTTGATTCATCTGCAAAGTTATAAACTAATGCAACAGATTTCCCAAGAATAACCCCAGTGTCTCTGCTTCCTTTTAGCAAATGCATTGTGCAGGGAACTTTAAAGCTATGAATGTGGATCTTACACTGACTTGCCTCAGAAGACCTGACCCAAATCTTTGCAGAATCAACTTCTCTGCCCAAATGATTAGAGCATTTGGTTCCATGGATTGGTTTTAAACATTGTTTGCCATCAGTGTCCTACTAATAATACATTTTTGCAGTAGATGTTAAAAAAGGAAATGCCATTAAGAGTATTGAAGAAAAAACACACACATGTAAATAGCTGGGCTCTAACACCATCTTTAAAATACTTTACATTTCTTTCAACTAAATGTCTTTTTCTGATTTTTGATGTTTGAAGGAGGCCTGCAGGTTGACCTGCCTGAAGGTACTTGTTGCTGGTGGTATATCTTGATATACTTGTGGTATGTCTTGTTTCTCCCTTCACAGTCTTCCCTCAGGCTTTGTATCCTTATTAACTGAGCTGCTCATGCTGTTTACAGCCTCACTGGTAATGGTGACCCTGAGCTGCAGTGATGACTGGGAGGGAAGGACCTTCTCATGCTTCTGGTGCTCAGTAACGCTGTGCACATTTGCAGAGTCTCTGTGCCCAACCTAACTTCTTTTCACAACTGGAGATTAATTGCCTGATGGGCCTGTAGATTAGTTTTATTAAAAGGCACATACTGGATCATTAATTTAGGTTTGTGGCTTAATTCTGCACTTCTGTTTACTCCTGACAAGTAGAAGCATTTTGTAAACAGTAAATGAAGTGAAAATGGCGTTAAAAATGAAAATAATGCTATGAAGTATGAAAACCATGTTGTTTAAATAAGTTAGTAGTTGGAAACATTTTCCCAAATTGCTTTTTCAAGCTTTTTTCCTCTTTTTGATTACTTTTTCTTCCTCTGCATTTTAAAATCACAGTTATTTATTGTGCTTGCTATATAGTTTATTAGCTACTCAGCAAATAGTTCACAACTATAAATTTTGCACAGATAGTACAGTTGCAGAATTCTATGGGGTTTTTTGTGCTTTAGGTTGTAAAACCAGAAAAATAACATTCCTCAACTGGCCCTGTCAAAGCAAAATATCTGAGGGAATGTATCTGCGTTTCTGGCTGTGCAGACACAGTGCTCATTAATGGGAGCAAAGGCAGAACATCCCACCTAGCAATCCATTAACAGGGTTTTGTAGCCTTTCTGTTTATGAGGAAACATCATGAATGAACCCTCAGGTTAGAAAACTGTGCTAAGAGCTACTCTTCTCTGGGCTTTTCCAAAAGCAGGCAGGTAGGGCATCTGGGGGGTCTGCTGTTCTCACGTGTTGGGCCCTACTAAGTGCTAGCACCTATGAGTGATGGACAGAAGTTTCTTGACTTCTCAAAATCTGTGGAAATTGGGCCAGTACATCTTGTCACTTTATCACAGAAATGCAAATTGTGAGCAGAAGTGGGAGTCCTTCAAATTCATACAGAAAGAGAGGCAGGAGAGCTGCTGTCTCTTAATATTGTATTTGTAAGGGTTCATTACAAATGTTTCTTGCACATCTGACAATGAATTGTCATGGACTGTAATTATGGCATGAGTATGTGCTGTATTTTGATTTGAAATCCCTTGCTAATTAGTTAAGTGCAAATCTGAATGCTGTAACAACAGAATGGTGGCTGATTTACACATCTGGTTTAATTTTCCATTCTGAAGTAAGATGAAGCTGAGGGTTTTCTTTTCAAGTTTGTAGATGACTTTTATTTACAGAGTCACTGACTTCATTAAATTTTATCTTTTTTTCCCTTCACAATTCGAAGCTTTGTGTCTAGACATGAGTATCTTCTACCAGTGCTGCTGTTGGCAGCTCTTTCAGCACCACAGAGCAGAAGGTTTGTGTTCTGTGACAGTGTATTACTACTGCTTTTACACACCAGCTTGTGCCCCTCAGTTGGGTGATAGCAGTGTATGGATCCTATCTCCATTCTTGAGGCCGTTGGTCACCCTTTTGACATTGATAGGGCTTAAAACATTAAGGATTTAATGGGAGTGGCTCAGGCTGGAGTGTTATTTATTAATGGCTTTGAGATGTTAGCAGTGATGAGCTTGGTGGTGTGAGATGCTTTTTAAAATGTGATTTTTGTGCAAGGTGAGGTGGTGTAAGATGCTGCTTTTTGTGCAAGGGTGTGTACCAGTATCCTACCAGCTTATGAATCTGAAAATGTTGAGATGTTAACAAGTGGGGTTTGGCTTTAAAAAAAAATAAATAAAATAAATGCCTGGATGGGTTTAAATCAGTGGAGTCATTGATACTCTGTGATTGTTCTGGGATTTTCTTCTCCAGTTAATGGTGCTGAGATAATACTTTATTTGAGCAAAACCCTATCAGTCCCTTCCATTACTGGTTTTGTTTATTAGGAGTGAGGAAACTCTTGGTTTTGTTTTTAAGGTCGCTTCCAGTTTTTCCTTACCTTCAAAGGTGGATAGGCTTCACAAAGCAGCAGCCTTGCCGGAGGTGACAGCTAGCAGCAAATTAACATAGAGTATGTTAATTTGTTTTCACTGTCCTTCAGTCCCACTGAGGAGAGTCTAAATATTTCAGTGACTGAGACTTCGGATTCCCGCTCCTTGCCACACAACAACAACAAAAGCTATTTATAGCAATAACAGTTAGCAGCGATACAGCAGCCTCAGACAGCTATAGGCAGCGTCTCACCATGGCCACAAATGTTAACTGCTTTTGCACTGAATGCCTCTGTGAAAACAAAGAGCACTGAGAAATAAAGATCAAAGCGAAACCAAAAGAAAGATTTTTTTATTGCTATGTTTTACTTTGCTGGCAGACCAGAGCAAAGGTTTTCTGAACATTTAAAAGATGAAAAAGGTGAAGAATCCCAGAAGCGATTTATCTTGAAGCGAGATAACTCTAGTATTGATAAAGAAGACAATCAGGTTGGTTCTCGGTTCGAGAGTTGCTGAAATTTGTTCTGTTTTTGAAGGTGGGCTGACTGATGTTATTGTTGTTCTTTTGTTGTTGCTCTCCTCCTCCCCTGCCCTCCTGCCTCCCCCTCCCTGCCTCCTTTGGCGTATGTACCCCCGTGGGTAGCATCGAGCCCTGGCGTGACAGCTTCAGCCGTGGCAGTGTGTGGGTTTGCATGGGTGGTTTGCTTGGCGCAGGACTTGCTGCATGCCGACGGGAGGGGGAATGCCGGCAGCTCCAGGCTGTGTCACTCGCAGTTCTCCATGTCTCGCCTCTCTATGGCAGTCGTTACGCTCCCTACAGCTTCCTCTTCCCGTTGTACCCCTGCAGAGTTGGATTGCAGTATGGACTGATGATAACTGATGGAGCCCAAAAAAGGAGAGAGGAAAAAAAAAAACCCAAATCATTAAAAAATACAAGGTGCCCCAAACAAACCCGTGACTGTGAGGCCAGGTTGATAGTTTAGAGGTTTTTTTTAAAACCATCCTAAATTAAGTTTTGACCAAAAAGAATTGAGTTTCATCTTCTAGTTCCTTCCCTCCTCCTGTGCCCTCACCACCTTTTACTGTCTGTGTAACTTACTTGCTTGTTGTGCATGTACTGTGGCAGACGTTCCCCCTCTGTGTTGCCTGTGCCATAACACTACCTTACCTTAGGTGAGCCCAGTGATTAGGGGAGCACCAGGGACATGTGTGTGTTTGTGCTGCCTTTACAAGCGAGTGTTGTGCTGTTTCAATCCAGTGCAAGCTGTGTATGTGGTATTTATTAACAACAACCAAAAAAATGATCAAAAAGGGTTCTAACGTGAATGGCCTTTATGAGAAAATTCTCACAGGTAAGAGGACAGTGTATGCTTTCTTTACTTAGGTTATAATTGTGGAGGGAGCTGCCAGTGAGTCTTTCATTGTTACTCCTTCATATTTTCAGTAAAGGATTTATTTTTCCCTTCTCCCCCCCACCCCCATTTTTTTTTCCTTGACTTTCAGTTGTACATAGCAGCCTTGCTGGTTATGCTGCTTCTGAGTTGGCTTCAGAATAAACCCCCAACGTTTTCAGGGTGTGATGAATCTGGGGATCAGCCAAAGGAAAGCAGCATGACCTATCTCATCAGATGCTGGGATGCAGGGGGAGAAAGAGCAGTGCTTGAAACCCAATTACCAATGAAACATTTCTTGCTGAGGGTCCTCTTCTCCTCTCCTCTCCTGCCTCCCATGGCACAGCCATTTCCTTTACTGAGAGACACAAATGGCCCTTCTTTTCCCAGCAAAAATGAAGTTAGGAGTTCCTTATGGTGTGGAAATGGTTCAAACTGTTGTGCCAGATATTTGGGACTTCTCCTCCTTGTACATGTAGACTTCGGGTTTCTTCTAGGGTTTGCAGTTTAGTTCTTACAGCCTGTTTTCTTCCTTCTTCCTTGCTGTCATAGGTAGAGCAGCACTGCCTGCCCTCTTGCTCTTCACAGCCAGTAGGAGAGTTGAGAAACAGTAGGGGTTGAGAGCAGTGGCTCTTAGGCTTGAGGTGAGAACACCCCATTTTAGGATGGCAGGTCCACAAAAGCTGTGCAGAAAGCCTCATTTCAGCCACCTGCTCTAGGAACCCAAGTGCAGTGTCTGACTGGAACTCATTCCTCTAGTGCCCAGCCTCACAGGGCACTTGGTGCAGGAACGACAGCTATTGTTATCATGCTTCATTTGTATAAGTGAACATTTATTATTCTCAGCTGACAGTTACTTAATGGCAGTTTTTAACAGCTCAACTTATATAACCCTCCTGGTTTTCTTTCTGCTCAGCAAAACAGAATTCTTCCATTTAGAGATGACAGACGAAGTAAATCAATTGAAGAGAGAGAAGAGGAGTATCAGAGAGTGAGGGAGAGAATATTTGCACAAGATGTGAGTAGTTGTTTTCATTGCCTCTTTAGTGCCATACCTTTGCCGGTAGTCAGACAGTCTTGCCCCCCTGAGACAGCAACACCACAGCTGGACTTGCCCTGTGGAGCTGGAGGTGACAGGGAAGGGCAGTTGGTGAAGAGGGTCTGAGAGGAGCTTGAGAGGTGTGGAGGTTAGCTTCTGGAGAAGGAGGTGATGAGAGTTGAAGGGAGAAGGGTAGAGGAGAGATCAGGCCCAGCATGTCTGAGGAGTGCTTATCCTGTTCCTTTGTATGTTCATGTTTGTGTGGTCTAGGTTTCCTTTTTTTTTTTTTACTTCTCTTTTGCCAGCCAAAGAGCAATGATTTAAATGGACACTCTCAATATTTCAGATAGCTGTGGTATTTTATGCTTGTTTTGAGCCATATCAGATTCTCTAAGTGTCCTTCTGCAGAGCCTCTGCATGGTTTTATTTCTTTGGACCACTGCTGTAGCACTAAGATACTAAGAACAAAGAAAAGCCAGAGGTTAAACGTTGGAGTTGCAGGATTTCTTTCTGAAATGAACAATTAAGGAACTGTATTTCTGCCATCAGGAGTCAGTCACGTTGTTGGAGGATTTTATTCTGAAAGGAATAAAGTGAAATAGACATTATAATTCCTTCCTTTACCAAAAAGTCAGAACTTGTACAACAAGCTAGAGGAAAACTAGCTCTTGCACTACATTGCTAGAAGAAAACACTTAAATAGGAAACATCTGTGAGCAATACCTCAGGTTCCTGAAAAAGGAAGAAAATGATAATTTCCTATAATACTTTAATGACAGAGTCCTTAAAGAAAGAAAAAAGTCAACATTTTATTGTTTTATTTTGCATCTCTGTAGGAGCTCTGCCACTTAAAGGAATATGGAAAAAACCCCAATTAAAACTATTACTGAACATGATGCTTGGCAGTGTCCTTTTAAATTAAAACTGTTCATATGTTGCAGGGCTAATAGTATTCTTTTAGATACTATCTTATTTTCCTATGGTTTTGGAGTTACACACATCCAAGTAATTTTTCCTTAGCAGAATGCATTGTATAGTTTTAAGGTGCGTGTTGTCTCAGTTGTGATCAGTAATTTTGCTTTTTAATAAACAGTTCGTCACAATGTTTCCAGCCTCACCTTTTCTTTCTTGACTGAGACAATTCCAGTAAAAACTGAGGCCCTTTGGTTTACATTTTGCTTTCAGCATCCGAGTCTGATGTAAATCCTGTCAAAGTATATACGGTAGAGTTACCAAGTTATCCAAGGGCTGCAAAAGCCTCTTTGCAACCTGCTTCCTAAATGAAAAGTTGCTGTTTCTGACTTGCTATAAAGGAGCTTGTGCAAAACCAACAAATCTTTGGGTTTTGAAGCAGACTTCAAATGAGGCAAAAATGTTTAGAGATAACATATGAAAAGTTGTTGCCAGAATAACTCCCTTTCTATCACAAGCGGCAGCTGGAAATGTCAGGCTGAGAAAGAGAGGTAGCTGGAAGATGTTGGTCTTCTCTTTAGATAGCTGAGTTTTAAAGACAGGCAAGTAGTTAGCATTTTAATTGCCCACAGCAGGAGGTTGTTGTGGTCCAGTGGATTAGCATCTCTGAGTAGCAAGACCTAAGTAAGTGTGGTTTGTGGCAGGCATTTTCAATGGATTGGGAGTGAGCATTTTTAAAGATCAGCAATGTTAGTTATCTCTCCCTCTCTCTCTCATATCTACTCAGTTGCGCTCTCTCTCTATCTCTGCTATTGCAGTCATTAGTGAGCATCATAGCGCAGTGAATTCCAGCAAGCTCTGCTAATAGTATTGTCAGGCATAGAGGTCTTAACTGAGCATTTTTGAGTGGAGCACTCCTCACAGATGTCAGACATCATTTTTAGGATGATATCAGTGGTTGTGGTGATGGACAATGTCATTTTTGGGTTGATTTTTTTTTTAAAGTTTTTAGGAAAGAGAGCAATGGCTTCCTGTTACAGGTAGCCACTTACTGCTTGTAAGACTTTATAGTTTTAAAGCCATCTGCAGTCAGAAATTAATCCAATTCTCCCCAGGTTTCTTTAAGGTAGCTACCTAAGCCTTGTCATGGTGCAAGTTGTAGATATAGGATGAGAGACAAGGAGGGATTAATCATGTGGTATTTTTATTATCTCTCTACTGTTTAGACTGCTGCAGTCAAGCCTTTATCAGTGCCTTGCTTATGAACTTTAGCAAATGAATTCTAGCTACTCCACTCCTAATTAAGAGTATGCATGAAGAGAGCTTGCACGAGAGGTCTTCAGAGGGCAGCCATGAAGGACAAGAGTACTGCCATAACTTGTTGCACCTAGCACCCCCTCTTTAAGCATGTTTGAGGTACCCAGAACTCTTTGGATAACATATCAGCCCAAGACTCAGAACTCTGAACAAAATTTAGAAGGAAAAGGCAGTAACAGGGGCAAACAATTTCTGTGCATGTTTCAAGTGCTGTGAAAAATGTCTGACCATGGACCCCACATAGCAACAACCATACCAACCAACCAACCTTGCTTGTCCTTCCTTTGATTTTGCAGCACCCTGGAGTGCCAGATATCTTAATTTCCAAGTGGGAAGGTTTTAACAAAATCAATATGTTCATGAATAATGTCATCATTACGATAGTGTTTATGATGATTAGGCTGATACTAGTCAGTTCAAATTCTATTTTCTGGCAAATTTTCCATCTGCTGTGTTGGCTATCATAAATTTTGACAAGGAGAGCTGGAGGTTTTAATGACTCCTGTCATGTCTGGAGTCATAGCAAGTGGCAGAGATTGAGAGGCATATTAATGTGATACCTTAATAAAAGGATTGGTGAAGAAATAAATAGTTAATAAGTGTGATCTTTCCAGCTCACTGAAATAAGAACTGCAAAGTGCACCTCAAACTTTTCAAGCTGCTGACAGTAAACCAGCACTGCATGAGCTCTGTTATGCTCAAAGTTATTTTCAAGGTTCTTTTTTTAATTGCAAAGCCTACAACCTTTCTTTCTAAAAACATACTTTTTATTGGAAACCTAAGTTTTATGACAATTTGTGAATTTTACAACCACGTGCAATGGAGAAGAAGACCTGGAGTAGGTGGGTCTTGCAAAGAGGTTTCTTGTCTGAATTGCTTTTTACCACGTTTAAAAGTAATTATTCAAGGAAGATAAAGAACAATCTAAAAGAATAATAATAATAAAATATAGGTTGTTTTTTCCATGTGTATTAATTCAAATTGTAGATTTAACTGAGAATGCCAAATGCATATGTGAATGGTACACTACATTTGCCTTTTAACCCTTCAGAAAACAGATTGTAAAGATTAGCCATCAAATTATGTGGGAGAAATGTCATTTTTCAGGGTTAACATTATAAATATTACCATTATACATTATAAATGTATAACCTCATGAGCCAAAGTCACGTAAGGAGTATCCAAGGTTTATAAATGAATTATCTAGTAATTGGTGTGTATTCACTGAAAAACATAGATATTTTATTAATTACACAAATGCTAGAATTGGCCATAATACACATAGAACTTACTAAAGGAAACACACCAAACTTTGTATTTTTTTTTGTTTTTAATTGTAATGGCTATTTTTGACTAAGAGAGCCAGATCATTTAGGTAAAATAAATCATGATTTCTCTACTTAAGAAAACACTGAGGATCTTTATTACTCTCTGATTAAAGTGTCACAAAAGAAATATTTGAAAAGGTGACTTCAACCTGTCCTATCCTTCTAGCAGGAAAAGAATAGAAAGGAGAGAGTTCAAACTTAATCAAAACAAACCAGAGATGCCTCATGTTGGCTACCATAAAGCTGTAGCTACTGAAACTCCTGTGCTGCTGTACACAACCTTTGTTTGTGGCTGCAGATGGAGCAATAAGCATTAGTTGGAAGCCTGAAATCTATCACATCTTGTTAACTGATGGGAAAATGATTACCTGATGGTATCCACTGCAGGATATTGCTGCATGTTAATAGCTGTCTATGGTGGCTAATGTAATTAAAAACAAGAGCAGCAACCCCCAGTAATACCTAGTACACTGGCAGAGCTGATGCACATTTTCCAGTTGAGACTTCAAAAGGTTCTGGGAAATTGGAATAGTGAAATAAATACTCATTTCATAAATGACAAAATGACAATTAATCATGTGGAGCACCCTAATGGAAATCTTGCACGTGAGGATCTCCGAGGAGGTGAATTTTTAGGTGATCTTACATAATTGTTTTGCTTTTGTAGGTTTGTTGTCAGTGTCTTTGAGTATATAAGAGCCAAGTGTTCTAAGAATATTTTGACAACAGCTGTGCTGTATACTGAAGCCTTCCGGGTGCTTTAAATTGAACGTTGTTGATGCTACAGATCAGGAAACTGAGTCTTGACCTTGTAGTAGCTAAATTGCTATCCAGAATTGCTTAGCCATCTGATTTTTAACACTAATATAATTAAAAATTGCCTATCTTATCTGCCTCTCAGCCTCATACCTGTACTGAAAAATAGTTTCCAGGGGTTGTGTGGCCCTGTGCCAGCATCAAAATAGAGGTATAATAGACTGTCTTTAAGTCATGTCTTAGTGTTTCCCATCAAGACACTGAAAAAGGAGCAGACGTCTCCAGTTCCTTAAGAAAACAGAATTTCCATATTTCTGCTTTATGCACCAGACTCTTTAAAAACTAGAAAAAAATACAACAAAATAGAATAAATAAAACCCTCCAGACGGGTACATGTCCCTTTGCTTTTGTAACTTTGTGGGGACACAGACCAGTACTCTGGTCTGAGCAAAGGCTTTTACTGTCTTGTCCTGGAAGAATAGGTTTAACTCTGCTTTGAAACTCTGACTGCAGTGAAGTCAATGCACAAATGCCTACCATGAACCTCAAATTGAAGGCACAGCCCCATGGTTAGGCTTGTACAAGCCCAAGGGGTGGTTTCACTATGCTCGTAGGTAGTTAGGCTATGCTGAAGTCTGCTCAGCAGCATTTAATGAAACCTTGTGAGTGAGGTACATAAAATGAGAGATGAGGCAGCATTATAGTTGTACAAAGGATCCTAGTGGTTTTAGATGGAAGTCTGTGTCTCATCCTGGCGTGGGGTGAAACAGCTAAATCTGCTGTAGCTGGTGGGAGTTTGGTCTCTGGCAATGGCTTTGTGCTAAGGAGAGATGCGCTTGCCACCAATGCAGCCCAGAGCCTTGCCTGTTTAATAGGAGTGTAAAGGGAGAGCTTGCCTGGGAAGCCCACAGAGCTGTCAGGTGTTCCCTGATGTGAATGCAGAGTGGGTGAATGACAGCTTCAATGAGAAACCACCTTGCTTTCTCAGGGCTAAATTCCCTTCTTTGTCTAAGGTTATGGGATGGCACTGGCTGTGGTGCCAAGGGAACACTTTGCCCGTGCATCTGCTGGAGCACTGGGAGTGAGCAGGGTGTTGCTTTTTGGTGTTGGGCAGTGCTCTTTGAGTAGGTAATTAGCTCACCCTTTTCAAAACAGAAACATTCCAAATCTGTGTAATCCATACCATTAAAATTTGACACAGCTAATGTTGGCACTGCATTATTCCTTGAGTCAAGTCCTGTTGTTACAGAAGTAACAGACATGATTTCTGGTGCCCTCCTCCCTTTGCCAGCTTTTTGTTCAAATTCATTGCAAGTACTGACTACCCTTTCTTCTGCACCTCATGGAGATAAAATCCAGTGACAGCTACGAGGCACTTTGTGTAGTGAACATGAAATAGGAGGGAAATGGAAAAATCAAAGAGGGAGAATTATTCATGGGAAATTGAGCACAGCTTCATTTCTCTGCATAAAAAATTAACTAATGCTAAAAGAATTATACACTTGCCCATAGGATTTATTTCTTCTGAGCCCTTCACCTTTCTCAGGATCTGAGTCCTCCAGCAGAGAACCATTTTGCACTAGGCAATTATTGTTGTGACTATTATTATTAAGATGATTACAATCATTTGATATTGCAATGCGGGTGCAACTGTTTCCTCTCCAGCTGTAGAATGTGAAGTCACACAGCATTTCTAAGTACTGCAGTATCTTCTCTCCCTTCTAAGAACTTGGTCAGTTCTGCATGCTTTCCTCCTGTTTGTCCTTCCTACCTGCAGCTCTGTGCTATTCTTATTTTGAGGTGGTAGGGCAGACCAATGGAGCTTTATAGGACATAGGAAAAATGGCTTTCCCTTTCAGATTGCCAGTATTTTGCACATACTGCCTTCTTCTGATCTCAGGACAGAGAAGTTTCAGTTTCTTCCCAAACTGAGACCCCGCATTGGCAATGTGTTGTAATGCATGGAATTTAGTTTACTGGCCTGACCTTATTCTTGACCTTTTTTTCCCCCCTCTTGTCTTCTGCAAATGCAAATGATGCATGAATTGAAATCTCCTTAAGCCTGAACAGGGGAGGTAATTCTAAAAATCAAGGAAGGAATTGGAACAGCAGAGCATATCTAGAACGTCTGATACAATGCCTTTTTTATTTTTCAGTCAGTTTGCTCCCAGGAAAACCTTTTTGTGGAAAACAGGTAAAAAATAGTTTGCTTTTTTTTTTTTTGGTGTGTTAAACTTAGCTGTTTCTCTCATTACATTGCCTCTCTCTCTCTCTCTAGCTGTGTATCCTAATGCCAAAACTGTTGAGCAAATTTGTAATCCCTATTATCTGCAGTGTTTTTGTGCTTTAGGAGCGGGGAGGGGGGGAAGAGCTTGCCTTGCTGTATTGTATCTGAGCAGAGAAGGTGGTAGTGCTGCTTTCCCAAGATGTTGCATTTCAGTTTAAAAAGCAGATTGTGGGAAGGAAGGGGAACCCACCTAAGGTTTCACTTCAAATGACCATTCTGTCTCTGGAGTGCCTTTAGAATTTAACCTACTGATCCTTAAGAAAAAGCACTCTAGCAGTGGCTGAATGCTGGTATTTCTGAAACACCAGATGTGTTTAACTTGTTCTTCTGTGGGACTGAGTGGCAGCACTGCCTCCACTTGTTGCTTGTGAAGGCTCACAAGTCCCCCAGAGCAGACCTGCTATACCCTGCTGCATTGTAGTAATGAAATGGTGATACCTGAGCCAATGGCTCCTTTGCATTGCTGTGTGATAGTTCTTATGGATGTTCTTTTTATTATAATCCACCCACTTAAAGCAAAGGGAAAAAGAAACAGTTTAAGATGTACAAAATGTGAAATATTAGCTCCACAGCAACCATAAATCAGCTGAACTGTGTTGAAAATCATTGAAATTGTGCACCTTTATGTAGATAAGGATTTTAACCAATACACTGGAAATTTCAGTGGTGAGTGTTTGAGCAGTGGTAGCTCAAGCCTGTCCTGTGCAGGTTTTAAAACTGTTTATCCCCTTGAAGAAGGAGAGGTTATCTTTCACAGGTTTTCTATCTCTGTCCATCCTTACCTCTGTCCAGATGCATTTATGGGTAAGGATGTTCCTGTAGAAAATGACTTCACAGAAATGGTACAAACCATCTTTTCTGATGGACAGTCCTGTAATTGGAATCAGAGAAGGCCCTCAGCAGATAATGGCCACTGTCGTTTCATATTCTGAGAGCCAAGAATGTTTCCTCAGCTGCTGCTTCTGTTTCATGACTATAGAGATATGTTTTATCAAAATAAATCAAAAGTGCTACAAAGGAACCCCAAAAGCATAAAGCAGATGCTCCCATAAAACAGCTTTTCCCTCTCTGGAGAGGCTGGGACACTAAATGTGATGTCGTTGTTCACATTCCCAAGTAAGCGTTCAGGCACTGAACTGCTAAGGGTAGGGTGGGGACCTTTATGGGACAAACTACAAGCTTCACAGCCAGGCCTCCTCCATTGGCTTATGCATTCAATCCCACACCAACATGCAGGAGAACGTGGCTGGTGTTTCCACATGGTTCTCTTTGCTGGAACCCGTGAGCTGGCTACCCAGCTTTCCTCATGTGAGGATGCATATCCAAGTGGAGACCAGGAAAAGGCCAGGTTGGAAACTAGGCTTCTGTTACGGCTTGAATGGTTGTTGTCAGGAGGGAGACTTCAGCTGCCTTCCTTGGAACACTGCTTTTTCTTGCTGCATGCCTATAGCCTTTGAGTGGGTGAAAGTTGTGCTTAGGTAGGTGCACAGAACAGTCTCGCTGATTTACTGTGTTGAAAGTTAGGTATGTGTTTGAATGCTTTGCCTTTCATTTTCACCAGAGAACCTGAGCATTTCTCTGAGCTGCAGAGATTTCCAAGTGACTTAGCAAATGCTTAAAATTGTATATGTGGTGTTTTGCTGGCTTGCATTTTTTAATGTTCTTATTAGGTGATGTTTTTTATGCATTTTCTTTTGGATGGAGATATATGATTCCTTGGCTTCTGAGAATTCACCTTGCTGCATAACAGGAAATGTGTTAAATGGCCTTCAGTCTCCCTGGCTTTCTTATGTTCAGTGGACTGTGCACAGTTATGGGAGAGAGAGGGGATTCAATTTTAGTCTTGAGTTTGGGTTTTTTTTTTAAACTATTGATCTAGCACAAGTTGGAAGATGTTGCTAGAAATTAAATATAGCTTTACAGATCAGATAAGTTAGTACCATGTCTGCTACCATAATCTTTTCTTTTCATTTTTCAGTAGGCTGTTGGAAGACAACAGTATATGCAATGATACTCATAAGAAAAGACAGCTTTTTAGGTTTGTATGACTTCTATTTCATATTCCATTTTCAGGTAACCCTTACTTGTGCTTCTGTCTGTGTCCTTGCTGAGGGAGACCTTGATGGGTTTGGGTATATCATTTTTCTGGGTGGAAAGGGGCATGGAGAACAGAGTTTTTACCCTTCTCATCCCATTCTCTTTAAATGGGGAGGTCACAACTGGACCCTTTCCTTTTGGTTTTATGGATCATTGTCTCAGGAGCTATATGAGATTTTTCAGCTGCCCAGCTGCTTGCACTGACTCAGTTTGGGGGGGGGGAGGGAGTGTGACTGGTGGAAGTTCATTTTGCTTTAGTATTTACCACAGACACCTTTCACAGACTAGAGCACAGACTGACCTTTTTTCCTTTCATTGGTTTATTAAAAGCTGAAATAAAAGTACAGTGAGATGAGATTAATTGAAATTCCCTTATCTAAAGTGTTTTGGAACTTTTTCTCAGTGAACTTTTATCTTCCAAAATCCAGTTGAAACACTGAATCTGTGGAAGCCCCAACCTGATGGTGACTGTTCCTCTGAGAGGCTTAGAAAGGCTCACTTCCCACCCCATGAGCTCCCACAAGTTGAGTTCAAATCATCCAGAACTGAGCATGCCAAGGTGCTTTTGAAGTCAATCATCTGCCACAAGTCTTAAGCAGAGCAGGCAGAAGTCATGGATGCTTTCAGAAGCATGTCCTTCATCCAGTAAGGCACATGGCTAACTAGGCAGAGGTAGGGTGATGGCAAGTATGCTTTGGGGTTTGCATAAGTAGCAATGATAAGTTTGTGTAACTTCAAACCTGTGTCATCTGTATTCCATAGTTTTTCACTATGAGGGGAAAAGGATGCAAAATACTTGATGTGGTTGCTGACTACATGTCAGCACAGCAGCCATGGAGGGGCTGGCAAGAGTGCATCAGAGAAGGAGCTGTGTCCCTTGGCCCTAGGCAGAAAAACTTTTCTCCATTCTTTGGGCTAGCCTTGATGCTCTTAGAGTCTTGGATCAGGCATGCAGGAATAAGGAAGCATCTTACACCCACACCCAGAGATCACTGGGATTCAAAAGCATTCTGTTTTCTCTCCCTCTTTTCCACTAGAATATCAATATAGTTGTCAGTTTCTAAGCCCAAGAATGCAGAAGAGTCTGGAAATAATGTACTTTTTTTTTTTCCTTTCTGATTAAATCTTAAGGACAATTTCTTTTAAAAATATTTTTTTTATGTTGTTGCTTCTGTGCTGTTTCTCTTCATGCTTTCCCTCTGTGTGGGTCTAGCAAAGGTCAGCAGGTTAATGCTGCTGATCACATCTGTGAGAGGTTCTGGTCACAGGCAAGGAATGTACCAGCCTGACCCCAGCTTTGATACGCTACTAATCCTTCATGACACAGCTCAGCAGGCTTTCTAAGTAAAAAGCAGGAGCCATGCTCACAAGGAGAAAGGGGACTCAAAAAAACCCCCACCATCCAAAAAACCAACCAACCGAAAAAAACCCAAATCCAGCCAAACCAAAAAAATACCCTAAAACTCTTCCAAATCACGAAAACATTAGATAGAGTCCCATCCTTTTGATTTGTAGAAAGAGCTTGGAGCCTGCAAGGTATTCTACTGTAAAATAAGGCAGGGAGGTGGAAAATGTCTTCTGAAAACCTTCCAAAAGTTAGTGTTCTTAGCATCACTTGGGATAATGGTCGTGGTGCACAAAGCTGTGGTAGGCATGCTGGTTTTGTCCTTATAGCAGCACATTGTAAGTGGTTCACCATAAATAAGCCAAATTCTGCTCCCAGTTTGCTGTGTTACTCACAGTACACTGGGTGTTCTGCAACTGTTCAAGGACAGACAGTCTCTACCCAGAGGTTTTTTTCAATTCAGAGGAGGGGGAAAAAACGCCATCAACTGCTGGGTCTTGAGGTGGAATGTTATCACTGGAGAGGATATCATTATCATTAGGATAGGGAGCTGCTGGAGAGAGTCCAGCCCAGGGCCAGCAAGATCATGAAAGGAGTGGAGCATGTGCCCATGTGTCCACTGGAGGACAGGCTGGGTCTCTTCAGCCTGGACAAGAGGAGACTGAGAGGAGACCTCAGGAATGGTTAGAAATATGTTAAGGGTGAGTGTCAGGAGCAGAGAGCCAGGCTCTTCTCAATGGCATCCAATGTTAGGACAAGAGGGAATGGGAGCAAGTTGGATCACAGGAGGTTTAGTATTAACACGAGAAGGAATTTGTTTGCAGTGAGGGTGCCAGAGCCCTGGAGCAGGCTGCCCAGGAGGCTGTGGAGTCTCCTTCTCTGGAGACATTGCTGTGTGAGCTGGTCTAGGTGATCCTGCTCTGGCAAGGGGGTTGGACTAGATGATCTTTCTAGGTCCCTTCCAACCCCTAACATTCTGTGATTCTGTGAGAGTTTGGGGTCACGCTGGGAGGCCACATCTTTAAGGGGGAGGCTTTGGATGACTTGGCAGAGTAGATGACGAGCGTGGATGAGGTGCAGTAGAAGTAAGGGGGATGGATATGAAGGCAAAGGTAGAGGGCAGGTGAAGGTAGTGAGAAAAACATTACAGGAGATGGACAACAGAGGGAGAAACAGTGAGGGGTTGGCTGAGGGAAGAGATGGTCAATGGGGAATGTGTCAGTGCTGTGTAATACAGCCCCATCCAGTGAAGTCCTCTTAGGATATATGCGGAAGGGGAGTGGTGGTAAGTGCTGTGCATAGAAAGGGTATAGCAGAGTTTTCTCACAGAAGGCAAATGAGCATGGGGGTCAAATCTCCTGTTTCAGACATGCTTTCATAAACAGAGTATTTCCTTTTCCTTTAGTAGGCTTGCTGCAGTAGGATAGCCAAAGATAGACTCTGCCCTGAACTGGTTCTGTGGGTGTATAAATCTTTGTTTCCTGCTGTCTGTAGGGGTAACAGAGACAGCATGGGGAAGGCATCCGGCAGTCGGCAGAGCAGTACGGAGAACGAGTTGAAGTGGACAGACCACCAGAGGCCATGGAGCAGCACAGACTCAGACAGCTCCAATCGCAATTTGAAGCCAGCCATAACAAAGACAGCCAGTTTTGGGGGGATAACTGTCCTGACAAGAGGAGATAGCTCATCAAGTAACAGAAGTACCGGCAAACTGTCTAAAACAGGTAGCTAGTACTGTATTGGCCAGGGCCAGCTTGTTGTGTGGTAGTAAATACTGGTATCTGCCTGAGTATGGTGCATCACAGGTTGTTGGAAGGGACCTTAAGTGGGTGAATGACATGAACTGTTTTATTTCCTGTGCATAGCAGGTATGTATGCCCATCCATGTATGCTAGTATCTCTATACCTGGTATTGCGTTTTTAGGAGTCAAGAAGAAAACTTGGTGCCTGAGGTTTGCAGATCTTGGGTGAGGTAGGTACTTCCTGGAGCAGAGTATGTGCATGTCCTATTTGAACACTGTCTGCACATGGGGTAGCCTGAGAAGGTGATACTTCTTCCCAGACAAAGCACAGATTTTGACTTTTATTAATCTTAATCTTAATCTTTTTTTTGGCTCATGAAGCGTTACAAGTCATATATCCAATGAGAAATCCAAGGACATTTTGTTGTCATTGCTAAAACACAGACCATCTGCATCTTGGAGTACAGCCTCTCTCTTGCTGCTGGCAGATGAGGCAGTGTGCTGTGGTGGAAGCAGGCAGAAGCTCTGGATTCACAGAGGTCCCACAATCTCTCCATTTTCTTGTTTACTTTGCATTAAATGCAAGCATGATTTAAGGAGGCTACAAACCTGGTGGGAATTCTGCTTTCATTTGCATTAATTCATGGGTATACTAACACAAGAGTGAGTCACAGAGCCTGGATCTAAGTAATTTCAAGCTCTATGCCATTAAGCTACTCTATTATATTTTTGTGTAAAAGTGCATCATAAATAATGAGCTTATCAGATGATTCCATCGGTTTGATTCCTTTGATAAATATAGTGCATGACAAGTGGTAATCAATACTTAGCACTTAGTGCTCTTTCAGCTTGAGAGTGTTTTGTGGACAGTACTTAATTTAAACCCACTTTATCAAACCTAGACTGTTCAGATTTCACTCCTGTTCCCAAAATGGTACAGTAGCCTTTGTCTGGATTCAAGATACTGGGGAAGGGAGTTTTCAGAACAAAGCAAGAAAACCTTTGACTTGGTAACTTTATTCTGGACCTCTAGATCTTGAGAATAGCTTACAATACAGAATCATAGAATTATTTAGATTGGGAAAGACCTCTGAGATCAAGTTCAACTGTTAACCCAGCACTGCCAAGTCCATCACTAAGCCATGTCACTAAGCACCACAGCTACATGTCTTTTAAATACACCCAGGGATGGTGACTCTAGCACTTCCCTGGGCAGCCTCGTCCAGTGTTTACTTTGAAGTAGCTGCTTTAGTGTTAAAATATAGCATGTTAAAGGGTACACTTAGAAAATGGAGTAAAGGAGAGATCTCTGAAGCATGCCCAATTCTTGTAAATGCACCTGCACTCTGTATACACCAAACCCCAAATTGCTTTCAAATGAAAGCTGTTATAATACTTTCTTAAAACATCAGTGATATTAAAATTCCATGCTCTTTGCAGAGCAATTACATATTGTCAGTGCTCTGACATTTTTAGGCAAAGTGCTTGAATTTGTCATCTAGTTGAGACAGAGTAAAAAAGAAACAGAGAAGTTGGGGAAAAGAGCAAGGCTGGATGTCAAAACAAACCTAGACCTTCAATGCCAGGGCACAAAGGCAAACTATCAGTCAGCCTGAGGAAAGTCATAGGGAATGATACCTGAATCACTACTTCTGTCCTTTTCTCTAAAATGTTACTGAATGATATTAAAGCAGAAATTAATGACTATTCAAAAAATAATGGGAAAATATGGCACTTCATTGTGCGTGTTACTCATTAAATCTTCATTACTCAGTGCTCTGCTCATAGGCAGTGCTGAGTGTTCTGGAGCTCAGTGCACATTTAGGGCTTGATTGTGTCCCATAATGACTCTCTGATTCTAAGTTTTTATTTGGGGTTTGTTTGTTTGTTTGTTTTCTACTGTCTTTACTACAGGTATAGCTACAGATGTTAGGCAAGCTAGCCTGGTAGGGTGGCAAGCCTAGTAGGCACCAATTCTGTCCCAGTTCTCTTCTGCAGAAAGTGCTAGTCTGTTCTTTGAAATGCTTTATGATTCACAGTAATACACTGAAAACATTTTTGTCTTGTGTATGAAATCACTCTGAAGTCATTAGTTGACCAAAATGTTCATCGTTGGCTAAATGATGGCAAGTGTTTGTGACCATGTAAAATGTGAAAATTATCCTACATACAGGATGTTCATCCAGAAGTATTGTCAAACATCTTTCTTGAGCATGAGATTATTAAAACATTGAGGTGGCTCACAGCTGCCTTTGATAGTATAGACAGTAATGCAATATTAACATAGTAGCCTTCCTGGATAATTTTTCATATTGTCACCAAAGTTAACTGTTCTGACCTTAGCTTGTGATAAAGCAGTGATTAATGGTACTCTAGCAGACAAACAGAAACTGAAATACAGAAGGATGTCAGCCTCCCCTTAGGCAAAATGATCCTCCAATGTGTTCTTCTCCACAGTGGAGTCCAGTAGTTTCAATTAGGCTTTAATTACATTCAGCAGCACAAGAAGGAGAGCTTAGCAAAGGAATTCTGCTACTTCATTCTTGCAAACTTAATGAAAGGGGCTGTTTGAAACCCATTGCATGGTGATTTTCCTGATTCTGATGGTTCTTTTCATGCACCAGTTTAGAAAATCTGAGAAGCTCAGATTATATATTGCAACTAAAATTTTCTTCTCTACTATTCTGAAACTTAGTAGCTACGTAGAGATGTGTTAAGCTATAATTCACTATTGAATGAGAAGCTAGTAATTTAACACACTGCCATCAGATTGCATTCCTACAACTTAGGACATTGTACAAAATGTTTAGTTTCAGATTTCCAGTTGTATAGTGAACTTTTCCAGAGTTGACTGAGCATGTAGACTGGTAAGTGAAATGGATGTCCCAGTAGCCATCAGAGTTGTACCTGTTCAGTCTCTAACATAGCCATCAAGAAAAAATCTAGCTCATCAACTACCCTGTTATTTTCACTGACACATTGCAACAGGTTTTAATATCCATTATCAAGAGGGCAGACAACATGTATTTCAAAGAAATGCCCTCTCTGTATCTACTTATCTAAGTAATTGCTGAAAGATTGAAAGATGTAATTGTTGCATCTGTAGAGTCTCTTAATGCATTTTCCATTTAGTGGAATGCACATCTGTTGGGAGTGTATTTCTTTCCCTCCCATTTGGGAAAAGCTGGCTGCATTGGGGTATCAGCTGTGTTGATACAGATCTTTAGGGATCATTAACTTCCTTGGAGAGGCTCCAAGTAATCGGAGCCACAGTCTGATTTCTCCTGTGAGGTGTTTGTTGCTACTGCTGTAGGAGAAAGGTGATCATACTGCAGGCATTCCAAGGCATTAATCTGTCTTTAAATTATTTTTATAAAGTGCCCTGTAAATTACAATTTTGTCTCTGAGTTTTGGAACTGGATTTCTGCTTGTTTATCATCTCCTTTAATCGAGCATTAGCCTGATGGATTTTGTGAGGCCAGGAGAAACTGGAGAAATGTTGATGTATGGGCAATAAATCACAAGCCAACTGCTCCCAGGTATACTCTTCCCACCAACTGTCTGTGCTGAAACATAAATCTTTGAGAAGTGCAGCTTGCAGAGAAATAATCATCTTCACATCAGCACGTACTGTTACCATAAAAAACCCTCAATATCTTCTAATATACAGCAGTGCAAGTGACTTTCAAAAGTGGCAAATAAATATTGTGAAGCCAAGAAACTATATCCAGGACAAAAGTACTTCCAGAGGTGAACAGCACTTCATGAAAAAATGACTATCTACAGCACAAGTCTTATGAGGAGTGGTTGATTAAACTGGGGATGTGTAGCTTGGAGAAAAGGAGGCTCAGGGGAGACCTTATTATCCTCTACAATTACCTGAAAGGAGGTTGTAGTGAGGTGGGGTCAGGCTTTTCTCCTAAGTAACAAGTGATAGGACTAAAGGAAAGAGCTTCAAGTTGCACCAGGGAAGGTTTAGGTTGGACATCAGGAAAAATATTCTTTACTGAAAGGGTTGTCAAGCAGTGGCCCAGGCTGCCCAGGGAAGTGGTGGAGTCACCATCCCTGGAGATACTGAAAAGATGTGTTGATATGGTGCTGAGGGACACGGTTTAGTGGTGGACTTGGCAGCACTGGATTAAACATCAGACTTAACGATCTTTAAGGTGTCTTGCAACCAAAACTAACCTGTTCTACAATTCTAAATAGTGGGTAGATCCTGAGAGTCTAGCAGATAAAGGAAAAATTTACCTCAGGTTTGAAAGGTAGGATGAGCAGAGATGTTCAAAGTCATCAGATACTGAATGCTGACCCAAAGAAAACAGAGCAAGACGTTGTATGACTCAATAGCATTCAGAATACTGCAAAATTAGTGGTACCTTTGTGTTCTCCCTCTGTGGTGTTTTTTCTGTCTCTTTTTCTTTTACCACTCTTGAAACTGTTGTGTGTCTCAGAACACTTCCAAAAAATATTAATGGAAAGTGATGAGAATATGAAGGTTATTATGTCAACTGTGAAGCTGCAAAAAAAATTGCAGAAGGATCTAGAAGAAATAGCTGTCATCACATACTGGGAAAAAAAGGGGTTAGATTGTGTAATGGAGACAAAAATCTCATTTTAATCAAAGTTCCTTTCAGAAGTCTTTAGCAAGACATCTCTTAATGTGAATCTGAATGCATTTGCTACAGTACTGAATTCATTATGTGGTGATTCCTTATTCCACATTTAGACACCATGAAAACAGCTAATCGGAGCTACAAAGACAAGATTAATTGGTGTTAATTTCCAAACATTGCTTTCAGAATTGCTTGGCTTAATATGTCTAGACTTAAAATGATAGGAAATAAGTTGTAGTGATGGAAAAGAGTTACAATAGATCATTCTTATACAGGACAAAT
The DNA here is from genome assembly GCA_013396975.1 of Bucco capensis. Lineage (NCBI taxonomy): Eukaryota > Metazoa > Chordata > Aves > Piciformes > Bucconidae > Bucco > Bucco capensis. Next base: position 565,577 of record VWZO01010634.1, on the reverse strand, counting down.
GGGTGCAAAATTGGTTAAATAGTAATTTCTGGGGTTTTTTATTTTTAAATATTCAGAGAAGTGCTGAAATGGTATTGTGTTTATTTGTCTGATGTCAAAATCAACAACTTGATCTACTGGTACAAGAGAGCAGATCTCGGCTCTTTTAGGGCAAACAATTCATCTTATACCTTCTATATAATGCCAAAGTATTAAACTAAAGTATTAAATTAACTAATGCTGGGCGTTTTGTGTTGTGTTTGGTAAAAGATATTTACTGGCTAGAGGGAAGCAGATGTCGGAGGAAAGCAGTCTGTAGAAATACCACTGGATGCTGAGCTCAGCAGGGAGTGAAAACCCAGCTCCTACCAGCTGGGCATGGACTAGTGCTTGTCTCTGCAGTCTATGAAGGCTGTCCTCACATCCACACACCATGTCTGATGGGGACTGGGGTCCCTTCTAACCCCCCCTTTGTTGTGGTTGTGTCTCTGTGGTAGGCTCAGAGTCTTCCAGCAGTGCTGGCTCCTCAGGATCACTGTCACGAATACATCAGCCTCTCCAAAGTGCATCTCTTGTCCCTGGGGTGACGGCCAGCTCTTCAGGCAGTGTGTCCTACCCTGAGAATGGGATGAGTGGCCAGGTGGCCCCCAGCAACACCAGCTATATCATTCTTCCACTTGAAGCTGCAGGGATACCGCCTGGCAGTATCCTTCTGAACCCACACACAGGTCAGTATGATGCTCTCCTGCCCTTCAGTGTTTGCAGCGTCACCTGGGGAACAGGCAAATTTCCTCTTTCCAGAGGTATTTTCCTTGAGGCACTTTATGAGGAAGCAAGTAGCAAATATAGGTAAAAAGGACATTTGGCAAATTGTTCTTTCAAACCTGCAGGCAAAGCTGGATGGGCTTTCTGAGCCTGTTGTAGCATAGCTGGTGGGAAATGATGCAAAATACATTGCTGGGGTCCCAGATAGGATATTCATCTTGGGAAGGTCCTGGCATTCCTTGGCTGTGAATCCTGTGAGGTCTCACAAGCTTCAGTAAGGACAGATACTCTTCCATACTGAGCATTGCCAAAACTCAGTGCAACCAAAACCCTATGTCAAAGTCTTGGAGATTGTGCTTAACAGCAGAATTTCAAAGGGCTTAAGGGCTCCATTTGAATTAGAACTTCAGAGTTAGTTTTTTATGTGAGCTGTATGATTAGCAATTGTATTTAAATTGGAAGGTTTGTGATAAGAGAAAATGTTAATCTCCTCAGTGCCTGGTAGTCAGCAGCACTGCAGAGTGCAAACAAGGCACTCACGGTCACCCAGGTGCTGTGGATGCCTCAGAAACCACTCAGCTTGAACTGGAGTGCTTGCTGAAAGTTTTAAGGCAGTTTGTTACCTCCTTGGTCCAGATGAAGTCCACACCACATTATGCTATGACTCCCCATGGGATTGTACTGACAGTATTAGAAAGGTTCAGGGAGGTTGCAATTGTGATGCTTCCTCAGTGATTTGGGCTCTTTCAGTGACCGTGACAAGCTGTGCTGTCAACCTTAGCTGAGTTGTGCTGGGTTTAAAATAACAAAGCCTACAGTGAAAAGTATTTTCCATTATACTTAGATTTGAGCTCTGAAGTATTTTTTCAGAGTCCCTAATTCTGGAGCTGTTTTGTTACAAATACCTTTTTTTGTTTTTGACTAGAAGTCAGTCAAGAAAAACTGAAAAGTGCATCATTTAAGGAAAACACAACCTTGACAAACTATTAAACCAAGATTTCCACAGATACTTAGAGATAATGCAATCTGGGGCTGATCAGTGTGTATCAGTGCATATAAAATCAGGAAGGAATTCTTGTTTATTTAGAATCAAATGCAGTAAGTTCTTTTCAGAGAGGTGACTTAGTAACTTGCACAGACTTGTGCTTTTTAAAGCCTTTACTGGTTTTTTGTACTTTTTTAAAAAGCTGTTACATTATTGACATGACCCTAATTGTGTTGCCATAAATGGGAATTTTAGACATTTCTTAAAGAAAATGAGTTAGGGGAGAGGACAGAGCAGGTGGGAATAAGACAAAGCCCATCAGTATTAATCTACTTGTTTCTGTTGTTCTGGCAGTTGCTAGTTCTGTCTGTAGCACTGGAATTCCTTGGGCAATACAGAAGGGGGCATTTTGTGTGCTATGGGATCCACTTCCATACAAAACTCAGCAGGCCTAGGCAGAAGCCATCCTTAATTCAGGTGATAGGACTAGGAGAAACAGAGGAAAGGAATCACTGCTGCTTTGAGCCCACCAACAGCTGAGAGGTTGATGCTCATTCCTGGCCATGGCAGGGATGAAGGCTGGAGCTCATCACACTTGCAAGCCAGAAGACCTGTTTAAGAGGAACATTTTCTACATCTGTTTTGTCAAATTAGCAATTTGCAACAGCTAGCTCATATTTTTTCCTGGTGCCTACGGAGTCTTTTTCTGCTATGCCTTTCAATACTGTTGCTAGACCAGAGCACCTCATCTTCCCTCCTATTGTGTGCCTTGTCTGCAAGAGGCACCATCAAGAGCTCTATATATGTATGTTGAGCATTCAGGGAACAATTGTTTTGGGGTATATATAATTGTGATTTTTTTAAACCTGCTGTTTTGTTTCTGTAGCTCCTTTGTAAATACAAACATGATCAAGAAAACAGAGGGAGACTGAAATTCTTGTCTCAGCCTTACAGCTTCACGCTGCTCCCTGTGCTGGAAGTCAGGCTGCACTGCAGTGTCTGCTGTGGTTTTAACATGCAGCAAAATACATGCTGCAAATTTGCCACTTTCTGGGCTCAGGATCTTTGCATCTTATTAGGGTAGCATTACAAAAGAAGCTTCATGGGGAGGAGACTTTGATGGTTGGATGCTGTGATCGACTATCAAAGTGATGGATGCTGTCAGAAACATAGATGAAGAGAAGACAGTTTAAAGAGAAGGAAAAGGGAACTTTGTTTCCCGTAAAGAATGTAGCAACATTCTCGAGCTCTTCTTTCTCCTCTTGCAGAGTGGCTACTTCCAGTCTTTTTCTGTCTTTTGATCATAATGCTGTGTCCTTTAAAGATCTTTGCTTCTTTTCACACTACATAGTCACTGAGTGTGGAAGCCTCTAATGGCATCTACAGATGCTGTCAGTATCTCCCTGCTCTGATTACACCTCTCAGTTCTTTATCAGGTATTGACAATCCACACTTGCCATATCTGTAGTCTCCTTTGTTTCCTGTTCTCTGCTTTACCATTCCCCTTCCACAGACAGAGAAGCTTCTTGCTTGCTTTGGGAAAGGACCATTTATGTGGTGGTTAAGTGCTTTCACTCTCTGCTTCCCTGCTTCACCAGTCTGGTTTACCCTTTAAAGGATTCCTCTTGACACTTTCTCTGACTTAATCCCTCTGATAATTTAAAGGAATTTACGTTTCATTCTTACTCCTTTAAGTGACATTGCAGTCTTTGCCCTTCTATCAGGGTCACGGTTCATAACTTACAAATGTCTCCCATGTTACCATCTGATCTCTCCTTTTCATTTCTTATTTCAAGATCTTCATGAAAGGTTGGTTTCTTTTATTTTTATCTTTAAAAGCCTTGCTGGACCTTTTCTCTTCAAGGCCTGTCATCCTTCACTGAGCCATGGGAAATGCTCTTTATGGCTTCCCTTGAGCATCCAGCTCAAGATTTGGGAGCTTGTTATCCTGCTCACCCAGTCTGACTTATGCAGCCTCCTAAAGTACTTCTGGAGCCTGAGACTCCCAAATCTAGGGAGTCTATGCCATTGTCATCCAGTGTGTCCACAGCAAGAAGGAGGAAATCGGCTAATGGACAGAACTGCCCCATTCTTCTCTTCCACTGGCTCTAATCAAGACCTTTCTCACCATTGAGCGTAAGACATGCCCAGTATAGTATGATGACGTGATCCAGAAAGTCTTGCTGCTTTACAGTGAGAAGGCCAGATTTGTTTAGCCAGTGTTCCTCATACACTCCTGGTCATGATTAATAAAAGGGAGGAACTGAAAGGCTGAGGAGTAGATAGAACAAGTAGAGATGCTTGTGATATACAAATCAGAAGTTCGTTATTTCATTGTTGCTCTCAGTCACTGAATTCCTCCAGATCTCCCTTTTTATCTCAGATATTCATACTATAGTTACCTACTTCCAGTGTTACCACTTGATTGCTAAAATTCCTTGTTTCTCATGGAAAAATCTTTTGATTTTTGAATTTATGATGAAGTGAAAAGGGAACTGAAGTCATAGAAAACATTTTCCCTACGGATAAATTCCATTTCTTTTCTTTTGTTTGTAAAAAGACAATTAATTTGGGTTTTTTAAACAAATGTTTTTGCAAGGTTGCTTCATCCAGCAAAAAGAGTTCAGCAAATTAGTATAACTTTGGACAGATTTTGTCCTGTATGTAAAAGATTTTCAAAGACATCTTACATGTTTCTTCCTTGGTAACCTCCAGTGATGCCCCCTCTAATTGCATAGGGCACAGCTCTCAAAAGTATAGCACTGTATTGAAATTAGAGTGATTAAATAAATGGGTAAAAAGGGTAGTTTTGGTGGGTTTTTTCCTTTCCATACAAACTACAGTGTGTCAGGAGTATTTGTGTACATTTGACTGCTACTGCATGGCAACAAAATGTACATGAATAGTCTCTACCTCCAGTGTACGATTTAGTGTTAATTTAAATTACTGCATCTGGGAAAGAACAACCCCACGGACCAGTACAAGTTAGGAACTGATCTGTTGGAGAACAGCCCTGGGGAAAAAGATCTGGGAATCCTGGTGGCTAGGAGGATGCCCATGAGGCAGCAATGTGCCCTTGTGGCCAAGAGGGCCGTTGTGGGTCCCCCAGCTCCAGAAGGATAGGGAGCTGCTGGAGAGAGTCCAGCACAGGGCCAGCAAGATCCTGAAAGGAGTGGAGCATCTGCCCTAGGAGGACAGGCTGAGAGAGCTGGGTCTCTTCAGCTTGGACAAGAGGAGACTGAGAGGAGACCTCAGGAATGTTTCTAAATGTGTTAAGGGTGAGTGTCAGGAGGAGAGAGCCAGGCTCTTCTCAATGGCATCCAATGTTAGAACAAGAGGGAATGGGAGCAAGTTGGACCACAGGAGGTTTAGTATTAACACGAGGAGGAACTTCTTTGCAGTGAGGGTGCCAGAGCACTGGACCAGGCTGCCCAGGAAGCTGTGGAGTCTCCTTGTCTGGAGACATTGCAGAGCTGCCTGGACACATTGCTGTGTGACCTGGTCTAGGTGATCCTGCTCTGGCAGGGGGGTTGCACTAGATGAGGGCCTTTCCAACCCCTAACATTCTGTGATTCATCTTTGAATGACTTGAGGTAACCATGGCTTCTGAATCATCTAATAGTCATGGTAACCTTCCATCCATTCCTTGGAAAGTCATACTGCCAAAACAAATACCTGCTGTCTGCCATGGCTGCAAAAAAACTCAAGAGATAGCTGATCCAGTAATGAGGGATTGCAAGTGATGAGCATGTTACTCTTGTGGCAGGTCAGCTAAAAAGAAATCAGTTAAAGCAAGGTTGTATGGGTTCATAGAGAAACCAGTATGTTCTTCCAAGTGCTGAGCAAAGACAGGTCTCTTGTTTCAGGTCAACCCTTTGTAAATCCTGATGGGACACCGGCAATATACAATCCTCCCAGTGGGCAGCAGGCGATGAGGAGCCAGATGGTGGGACAGTCTCAGCAGCAGCCTTCATCCCAGCAGCCTCAGCAGGTTCAACAGCCACAGCAGCAAATGGCAAGTCACCTTGTCACACAGGTAGGTGTGGTGGTCGTCGGAAAAAGAGAAGCAGCTCTGAGAGATATCACAGAATCACAGAATGGTTTGGGTTGGAAGGGACCTCTGGAGGTCTACTAGTCCAGCCCCCCTGCAGTGGGCAGGGACATCCCCAACTAAACCCTATGGCAACCTGGTATTCCCAGGTGGTCTCCCATCCAAGTACTAACCAGGCCCAACCCTGCTTGACTTTCGAGATCAGAAGAGATCAGAAGTTCCACCAGTTGCCTGCTTCCTAATGAATGATGACCTCTAAAGGGTGGGAGGGGAGGATGCAGCGAGACAAAATAGCATGGTGTTCTTTACTCCTGAAGCGAATGAGGTCCATGGATTTTCAGTGTGGATGAAACAGGTGGAGAGGGAAGGTTCCTTTTTCGATTGCATCTAAGGGATGGTTTTGTTTTGAAAAGGGCTATAAAGCATGTTGGTGTATATCCACCTACATAAGTGAAAGCTGAAGCATTCATTCTCAAAACTCTCTCCCAAGAGCTGGAGACCTTTCCCTCTCCCTTTCACCCAGCAGTGCAATTGAGTCAATGAATCAAGTACAGTGCAGGGCTCTGCAAACTCTTCTACGTCTGGTTATGTCAGACCTGATCTCTGGGTAACCCACTCTCTGAGCACCCCTGCACCAGACCATGAGTCTTCTGCCTGCACCCTCTGCTCTGAGCTTGAAGCTCTGGATGTGCAGCAGGAAAGGAAGGAGCAGCATAGTTTGGGCATGGTGCCATGCTATGTCAGGTCTGTGGCCCCTGGGCTGGCTGCGGCATGTGGCCAGACGTGGCTGAGCGTGCCTTTGGGTCTGCTTCAAACTGAATGTTGTGGGTTGTGTGCCTGCTCTCCCAGAGCACAGCAGGCAGAGGGAACTACTCAAGCAAGAGTCCTGCATCCTGCTTACTCACAGGGCAGCCAAGATCTACTGTGGTTCTTGTGTGGCTTTATAATGTGGTACAGTTTCTGGATTACCCAGAAATCCAACGCTTAGATTCAGTGAAGTTGCTTTGATTTTACTTGGTTTGGACTTGTGTTTGTGGCTCTTTATTTCTTGATTTGAGTTTTAGAAGACAGAGGTAGTACCAAACCTGTGTAAGACTCAAGTTAAATGAGAAATTAAAACAAAAGGAATACTAAAGCTATTCCAAGGTTATATTGCTGTAGAAAATTGTTCTTTCACATAGATAAACATCTGCTCCGTGCTGATGGGCCTGGCTGTTGATAATTCACAGCCTGTTCTTTGTCAATTTTTTTTTTAGCTATTGTGTTCTGCCAAAGCAGCTTTAGAGTCATTATTCTTTGCCTATGACACACTCAGAGTTAAATCAGTCATTATCAGCAAAATTCAAATATTCACTTACATTGTGCTGCTCTTCTATTTTATCCCCAGAAATTAAATGTAGAATCATAATTTGGCTTTGCCTCACATCAGTATTAAGAAGATGTAGCTGTGGCTTTATTTAATCTAACAGCCATCAAATGCATGAAAATAGGAAGCAAAAAAGTCTGTAATAAAGGATTGTTTGGTACAAGGCTAATTTGAAGACTAAAATCACATACCTGATCAAGTACCTGACCTCTTGTACTTGTGCTGAGGATGAGTCACCTGCATTTTCAGAGCTGTTTGAACATTTTGTCCTCAGAAACAGAGGTGATGGTTGTTGTTATCTCTCTAAATAGGTTGTAATTATTGTTTTTCTCCTGTGTTTATTTTGCAGCCTGTTCAGGCAATGCAGCCATCTTCTCAGTCAGTCCAGTATCCAGCTGTTTCTTATCCTCCCCAGCACCTCCTGCCAGTCTCTCCAACGCAGCAGTTTTCTGTGGTACTAAAGAAGTTATTGTTTTTTCTTTCCTTGAAGATGGATGTATGAACATGAGTATGCCTGAGAGCCTGTGGGGAGCTCTGTGAGGGGTGTCCCACAGGACAGCCCCATCTAGATCCCCATTTGCCTTAATGCTTTTGGTACTGACAAGCATTTCATAAGAGCATTCATTCCCACTGATTTCTGGTTCCTAACCTGCAGGATGTTGTTAAGAGCAGGTTAGAAGAGCCTCCACAAAAATGGGTTGTTGTACCTGTGACAGAAGCTTTTGTCTCCCCACTTTATATCAAGGGAGCTTAAACTGCTAACTCAGGCACTTGAGATTTTGATTATCCCACTTTTATAGTGGAGAAGACACCTCTAGGATTCATTACTTTTTCTTTTATATTGTTTTATCGGTAGACTGAATCCACTACCTGGATTTATTTTCTGTTGCTATCAGAGCATTTGGAAAAGAGAGCAGTGGTGAACCAGCTGCAGAAGGTGTGGCACTCTGTGCATCTTGACAAATCACCAATAGACATGTATAATAAATATAAATAGAGTGCTCTTCTGGAGTCTGAATCTGGCTTGGTGCTTGCAGGGCCGAGATTATACTGTTTGTAAAATGAAGCTGACATTTTAAGAGGCACTACAATTTTGTTTTCCTGTTATTTTTCTCTTACTCTGGTAATCTTGCTCATGACTGACTTTTTTCGCAAGGTAGAGATGTCACTTAGTTATAGTAAGACATGGAAACACCAGGACATTCTGTTCAATATATTCATCAATGATCTGGATGAAGGGGTAGAGTGTTCCCTCAGCAAGTTTGCAGATGATCCCAAGCTTGGAGGAGTGGCTGGCACACCAGGAGCTGTGCTGCCATCCAGAGTGACCTGGACAGGCTAGAGACATGGGCAGGGAGAAACTTGATGNCAAGTTGGATCACAGGAGGTTTAGTATTAACCTGAGGAGAAACTTGTTTGCAGTGAGGGTGCCAGAGCACTGGACCAGGCTGCCCAGGAGGCTGTGGAGTCTCCTTGTCTGGAGACATTCCAGAGCTTCTGTGCCGAACAGAAGTTGCACATCTCGGTGCTAATTCTCTTGATAAGTGTCTTGCAGGCATCTCAGGTTGTTCCAGTGATAGTCATGGGAGGGCTGATATTTTAAGTGGCTAATTGAACAGCAGAACTTCACCTGAACTAATGTCTTCTATGTACATTACATTATACACACAATATAAAGTATTAATAACAGAGTGTTTGAAGCCCTTGGTCTCTTTGGTGGAAATTCAGAGACATTCCTGGCTTGGTGAAGTTCCTTGTAGAATTTGTTAGCAGTCATTCCCCATCCAGATAAGGAATGTCCTGGTGTTTTAAAGAAATAGCTTCAGACAGACAATTTATCTGCTGGTATATGGATGTAGGATGATGGTAAAGGTAATAGCATTACTTTTTTACACCAGCTGAAGAGCTGCCAGGAGTATTCAAAATGCTGGCCTGGGGTATCTGCTGTCAGGGTGGGAGGGTGAACCTCTGTACAGTTTCTGGTAGTGCCTTCCACAAACACACTTCTTTTTTTCCCCCTCCTAATTTGAAGTTTCCTGCCAATAAATAGACTGTGCAGGGTGATTTTTGAGAAAAAACACCACAGGAGTGTGAACCAAATTGAAGAGGCTCCTTTTTAAAAAATAGCATGGAAGTTGTAAGTGAAAGGCTTTTTTATCATGCTTATTCCTTGTCTGTGAGGGGAGGATAAGGAAGGGACCATAACCTGCAGATTAGCACACAATGGAGTTTCCTGCTGGATTTAATGCCAAGTAGACTATGTTTTAATGTTGAGTATTTGAAAGTCATATGATGTGGGCACAAATGAAGATGCATAGAATCACATCTCTAAATCTTTGACCTTCACAGAATAAACTGGAGAGCATTGATTAGTATGGATGTTTTTGCAAGACTGTCTCAAATCCTTGTATCGTTTCCCCATGTAATGAGGCTTAGGACCATTGACTTTGTTTGGTACATTCATCCTACCGTAGATTTATTTTTTTTTTCCCTTTCCAGTCAAATAAAGGGCTTGTTTCTTCCCAACACTGAATAAGAAGCCTTGAAATAGCAACAAGAAGGCATAGGGTATTTTTTTTACCTTCTTTATGTTTATAACCTTGCATTTTCAAAACAGTCCAAAAAGGAAAAGATCTGCACCTGAATCCTACTGAATTCCTCTTGGGATCATTTTGAAACACAGGTGAAATTACAAGCCATTCCATGGCTGAGAAGTTCTGTGTTTGGGGAAAGGTATCCGTAATGGTATTTTCATGCCCTTTATATTTAAAATGTTTCTTTTGAGCACTATAAAGTTCCCTTGTCATTTTGGAATGAAAGGTGAGGGGGCAGGCTAAAAGCCAAAATAACTTTGCTTTTGTGCCACCTGCTGCCATTCACCTTGCAGTCTGGAAGCCTTTGTCAAAGCACTGCCTCCGTTTTTGTAGATACCCATGCAAAGTTTGGCAGGTACTTGAGCTGACTGCTTCCTTTCCCCCTCGTGCTCTATTTGAACCTATTTGGGGTATTGTAATTTGCACGTCTACTGCAGACATCATGTCTACATCATTCTCTACTGCCTTTTGCCCTGCAGCGGGATGACATGACAACGCAGTTTAACCAGATGAGCTTAAGTCGTCAATCATCAGGAGACAACCCTGAATCTCCTTCTGGTCCTGTCTACCCCTCGCCTATCTTGCAGCAGCCTGCCCAGCAGACAGGTTACATTATGGCTTCCCCAAATCAGCAGCTTCCCCCAGGAGGTTTTACAGGTTCAGGTCCACCAGTATCCCAGCAAGTTCTGCAGCCTCCACCACCCCAGGGCTTTGTGCAACAACCACCACCACCTGCTCAGGTAGGCAAAACCTTTGCTGTCAGTTTGGCATGGTGCTCATTATAACAGCAGAAAGTATAATGCCAAAACCAAAAGTAATTCGGATTCTAGTTTCTTTATAGTTGTTTTTTTCTCCCCCTGGTAAAAGCTTAGAAGATTTTTAGGCAGCAGGAAACTTGCAAAACCTCTGTCGTTTCCTGGGTTTCAGCAATTCCTCCTCTGTCTTCAAAGCATTTTCTGAACATATGTCTGTACTCCAGGACACATCTGTACATGAATAGGAAGGAGGAGGGTGAGTAAATATCTGTAGTCCTTTTTCCCTGTGTATATACCAAAAGAGCAACATGCACATCAGCCCAGGTAGTCATTAATCATATTTAATTGACTTGAACATGTGAGGTGTCACAGATCAGTAATTTTAACTGTCTTCCTGAAGACTGATTATGTTTTACTGTTCACTACCAAACATCTCTACTTGTCTCCTGGTTACCTTTACAGAATATTGGAAGTGATTACTGTTAAGAAGTTAAATGCACAGAGAGATGACTCTCTGGCCCATTTTCAAGTCATACACTTAAAAAAGCTAAGTTTCTTTATCCAGTTATAGATAACTTCATTTAAAATCTACTTCAAAATGGTATTAATAGTATTTCTCCTCTTTTCATTTTAAGTTTGGGAAGAAAATTTATAAAAAATAGAAAAGCAAAAATCTTCAATTATTTTTTAATGTAAAAGTAGTGCAAACTCTCCTGGGCTTTTTTGTTGACCACTTCTTACTGAAAATCTCTGATTGTGTTTGTTAATGGGATAATGTATTGCCACAGTAATGAAGAATTAGAGTCATAGGATCATTATGGTTGGAAAAGACCACTGAGATTATTGAGTCCAACTGTCCACCCAGCACTCCCATGCTCACCACTAAACTGTGCCTCCAAGTACCACATCCACACATTTTTTGAATGCTTCCAGGGACAGAGACTCCACCACTTCCCTGGGCACTTGTTCCCATGCCTGATAACCCTCTCAGTGAAGAAATTCTTCCTAATATCTAATCTCTGAGCCTCCCCTGGTGCAACTTGAAGCCATTTACTCTTGTCCTATCACTTGTTATGTGGGAGAACAGACTTGAGCCCCAGTTTATTCTGTTAAAGTCTTTTAAGTGGGCTAGAGATCTAGTTAATTAGATCACTAATTAACAATAAAAGGAAGCTGAAGTCTACTGTATGCTTACATCCCATAGAGGACTGTGGCAACCATAGTTAGAAACTATGCAGCCATTTTTTCCAAGAGAAGGCTTGCAAAAAATAATTAAGGAGCTGAAGTTCAATATAGTGTGATTATTTTTTAAAATCAATATATTGCTAGAAAAAGATTGTACTCTTTGCCAAATGTAGCATTTTAAAAAGAAATTGGGAGGAAAAACCAACTTGAAGAGCAGAATCCCCTGATGAATCTATTTGCCCATCTAGAATGTCTGTCTCTCCTAAGTGTGTAAGTAGAGGCTGTCCAGGCTTCTCTCCTCATGTACAATCCCCCTAGTGCCCTCAGTGTTTCCCAGCACCATTTAATCAAAGCTCAGGACACTGGCAGTGAAGCAGATAAATGCAAACCCCTCCCTTGTGGAAGCCCTCAGCAGAGCAGGCGAAGTGATGCGTTTCCCAGCTGTGCTGGCCGGGGTTTGCTGAGGGGGCCCCAGCATCCTGCTCCCTGCCCTGGCAGAGGACCCTGCTCCCCCTCCTCTCCTCCTCCTTGGCTGACACCAGGTTTGCAGCATGCCCTGGGGTCTCTGCTAGACTGCCCCCCCCAACCCCTCAGCTGTCTTTGCAGAGGCTAGTTCTGCAAGGTTTCTCACAGTGTGGCTGAGCCTTCATCACCTGGGGCAGGAGAGTTGGATCTCAGCCTGGCGTGTGCAGTGGGATTCAGGGGCTTTGCTCACTCTGGCATACTGTTACTTTATGAAGCTGGTTTCCCTAATTAATGCTTGCTCTGGTGCTACTGGAGAGGCAAATGAACTTCTTCAGAGGACAAGTGATGAGGAGGTGCCTTCTCATATATAGGGTGCTGTAGGACCAGTATAGTACTGGTTTGTCTGATGGCCACTGTGTCTCTGTCAATACCCCAAACATGGTGCATACTGGTGCTTTACTCTCATGTTGTAACAAAGTGGAAAGTTACAAAGGACAGGAAACTACCTTTTCAGTTTGCAGCAACTTCAGTTATTTTCACTGGGGAGTAGAGGGTGTGGAAAGGTGAGAAATTGAGTGCCATCAGCTCCCTCTGCAACCATGGCACTGCATGCACCATTCTTCTCCAGCTTGTCTCTATTCCAAAAAGTTCTTGTCAGTTATCTGTGTGGAAGAGGGCATGGAGGGGACAATCCCTACTGCTCACGTCCCTGTACTATGGAAGTACAATGGCCTTGGTGTGCCCAGAGGGAGAGGGGACAGCAGCGTTTTGCATCCATGTGCACAGATGGGAACTTCAGATCAGTGTTTCAAGTTTTAATTCATTCTCTTCAATCCTAGAACGTGGCACAGTGGTTTAGATACTAGTTGTGTAGCGAATATGGAGTCTCTCCTGTAGAAGGATGAATGAAGCCTTGGGTAATAGTTCCTCTGCCCTAACAGCTCTGCTTTCTGAGGAAGGCAGTTAGACCTCAATTCCCTGTCCTGCCTGTGACAAAATGCCACTGTGGCTATTGGCACAGTTATATACAGTAATCAGAACCCCCTGGGCTTAGATGCTGTAGTAAGGCTGCTCTTGGGTGCCAAAGCAGGTGGTCTGAGGCAGGTTTAAAAATAACAAAAAAGCCAATGCAGTAAAGATGGCAATGCATGCAAAAACATTGTGTGAGGAATAAATCGATGCAATGCAATCAGTGTAAAAACACTTTTATATCTTAAATGTTGTTATTGAATTTATACCAGTCAAAAAGAGACTTGAATCTAATGGCTAATTAGTTCCTGTAAATGGGGGTGGGGTGGAGTGGTGTCCTTCCATTCTCCCAAGTAACAAGTGATAGGACAAGAGGAAATAGCCTCAAGTTGGTCCAGGGGATGTTTAGGTTGGATATTAGGATAAGTTCTCGTCCCTAAAAGGTTGTCAAGCACTGGAATAGGCTGCCCAGGGAAGTGGTCGAGTCCCCTCCAGTGAGTTTAAGGGATGTTGCTGGAGAGCAGTCCAAGAGAGACCTGGCCTGGCAGTGGGTTTAATATTCTTTGTGGACAGCACAAAGTAGAAAGCCAGTGCTGTATTGAGTCTCTGCCTATCATCTAGAGACAAAGCTCGTTGGAAGGAGGAAAGAGTAGTGCCTGTTTATGCCATTTCATGAGTGTTTCTGAAGTTAGATGCCCAGTCCTGTTTTAGTTTAAGTTAAACAAAGAAAATGTAGTATATGAGAGAAAAAATTGAAATGCATTGGAATAGCCAGCCTAGAAACAAGGAAGACATTCACCTTCAAAATAAGAGTATCCCAGGGGATAAGGATCATCTGTCAAGTATTTCCATGGTAATTATTAAAGAGAGAAGATTTTTCATACTGTCAAGTATTAAGATTAGGAACTTGTGCTTTTAGACTAAAGAAGACAGCATGTTACTTAGGTTATGGTCTGAAATGGGCTTTTTTGTTTTTTACCCTAACCATCTAGCTGTGTTGGCATGCTTGTTAGTGCAGTGCACACTTCCTGATGCTGTAAATGAAATCTGTTGTACAAGCAAAAGGTCCAAGGTTTGACTGTGCCTTCACATGGCAAAGCAATTCAAGTCTAATTTGGCAAAGCAGGAGGCTGCTACAGAAATAGAGTGTTTGTTGTTGAAAAGCACATGAGCAAAGGTGTTAGTAACATTGATGTAATGAGAAAGTAAAAAATTCAAGAGGGTCGGAGTAGGCAATGTAAGGATACTTGTTATATCTGCTCCCTGTAATTCCACTGTTAACTAAGGAAAGGACAAATAGCATGTTTCAACTGCTGACAGAGATGTACTCAAGAGAAATGAAAATGGATCTTTCCAAACTCCTCAATCACCTATTGTATCCACATCTATATTTTACACTAAACCTTTCTTTTAATGTCTGATCTCTTCAATAACCAACCAACCAAGAACCCCACAAACCAAAACAACAAACAAAATCAAAACCCCCATCAAAACCCAAACTACTTCTTTGCGGGTCATGTGGGCATGATTATTGGGAAATTCATCCATTAATCTTTCTAAGTGAGATTATTTCCTTTTTTACCCAGTACTCCTCCTATGAACATTTCCCTGGCTGATAGATTGCACTCTAATGAATTTCTAAATGGGATATATAACGAGTGTATTCCAATAAGCTGAGAAAGGGAAAAAACCCTTTGACTAACTCCAAGATGTTTTCTGTGTGGTTAAAAATAAATATGTACTCTGAGAACTTAAGTGTACGTAATATGTTTTTTGTGCTAAGCATGTTCAACTAGAAACCTAACTTCAAAACCTATATTCTTTAGGCAGTGTTTTAACTTGATACCTACAGAATCTTTCACTTTGTTCTCATAACATGCTCATGTATTTTCATATATCTAGGGGCTTGTCTGCACAAGGAAAATTAAGACGTTGAGGGTAAAGGAAATAAATGCAAATCCTTTAAGTGAGATTAAGCTGCTGCCAGGAGAAGTGAGAGTGTTGCCACAGGGGTTTAATATTCTTTAATTTGTAGAATATGGTAGTAGAAAACAATATCTGAGAAGATGTCTACTCCTTTGTCCTGCTTCAAGACAGGATCAACTCTTTGCATTGACTTTAATTAGACTGAGTCTTTTTGCTTCTTTCAAGTCTATTGTAGAGTCTTGCTGAGAGTCATTAGACTTCCACAAGACAAGTTCCTCACACTAAACTTACCTGATCCACAATTTATTCTGCTATAATGTTCAAATAATGATTTAGCACCTTAAACATCTGGGGCAACTTTCCTGTACGTTGTGTTTTTTCTTTGCAGAGAAACAAATTCATCCTGGTTTTGTCCATTTTACAAAGGCATTTTGCTTTTGTTCCTTTAGTTTCTAACAAAACAATTGACTTGAGGGTAGGCTCCTAGCTATTAGGTGTCCCTTGTATTGTCTGGAGGGTGATAGGGTGATGTCCTTGTTTTTCTGGTTAATATTATTGGAAGGGTGGGCAGATAAAAATATTAAATATTTTCAATGATTGAAGAGAAAATAGACCTTAAAGGATGAATGAGTAGTCAGCCTCTTGATAGACAAGTGATACTATCAATTCGTCTGGGGGTTTCACTTCACCAACATCACTAAGTCCAGCTGTGTTGATCCTGATACTTTACACAGTTAACCGTGCAGTAGTCTTCTGCTCGCCCAGTTAGGCATCCATACCCTGTTCTTCCTTCATCTTTTGTATCTGTTCCTGTTTTTTTTCTCATCTCATGTCATCTTTAGGAATATTTCTGATCTCTTTTGTGATACCCTAGCAGTATACAAAAGGATGTGGTTACCTTCACTCTGCTAATGCTTTATGGGTGATCACATTGAATGCATTGTTCCAGGAACATTTCCTCTGTGCAGATAAAACTGGCAAAAAATAGTTCTTATTTATGTATTAAAAAAACCCAAAGCATATCTCTGAGCAGGACAGAGGGGGAAAAAAATGGTATGATTTACAAAGAAATGGTAACAGATGTGTAAAAGTCACAAGAGAAGTAATGTTCTCCCAAGCCAGTTCCTCTGTCAGGTACCTACAACATCTGCTGCAGCTGAAAATGAAGAAGTTTGAGTGCTTTGAACTTGCCAAGGATCAGCTGAAAACTGTTAAGCTCAAATGCCTCAGTAACATTAATGTAGCATGTATAGGAAAAATCTTTAGCTCCAGTCACCCTTCAACTACCATAGCATCATAGAACATTTCCAGCTGGAAGAGACCTTTAAGATCATCGAGTCCAGCCTTTGTCCTAGCCGTAGCAACCTGCTAAATACCATGTTCACCTCCAGTGTAAGATGATGTAGTACCTGTTTTTCTGTAATGTCAATAATAATAGAAAAGAGAAGCTCACCTAGCAGAACTTGCAGACTCAATGTCTACTCAGAGCTCCTGCAACAAAACAACTATGATTGGGTTTTGAACTGTAATTGTATTTACACCAAGTGCAAGAGAGGCTTCACGGGAGAGTGTTGGTGGAAGGAAGGATGTAGCTGTGAAACTACTGTGAATTTAATAATTGTTTCTTACAAGTGTTAAGGGCACACACACACTGTCTTTCCTTCTGTCTCATTTCTCTAGATTTTTATTCCAGACCATTGTTTGCTTTGGATTGACCATTTTCTCCAGAGCTCTCTTAATGGTTCAGCGTGAGGCCTCTGTGTATTATGTTGATGTGGAAGGTGGTGTTTGCATCCATTTTTCTGCCACTTTTGGTATTATGCACCCTGTATGTTTTTCTGTCTTTCAATTAAAACTCTTTTTCTTCTGTTTCTCAATGTTATCTGGGAAGAACTTTAGGCACTAACAGCCCTTTTCCTAGCAGAGCTGAAAGCAAAGTTCTTGAAAAGACACAAATCTCTCCTCTTGATTACTGTTGCTACTAACATGGTTGACTTAAAGAGTTCATTTTGTGAATATGGGTGCTTTAGAGTCCGTAGTTAGCTGCTCTTCTCTTTCTTTGCAGATGCCAGTGTATTATTACCCATCTGGTCAGTACCCTACCTCAACAACTCAACAGTACAGACCCATTGCCTCAGTTCAGTACAATGCACAGCGGAGTCAACAGATCCCACAGACTGCCCAGCAAGCAGGTAATTACAGCTGTTACTCATTTCTCCAGCTGCTCACAGTGCCTTTGCTGTTGGAACCTATTGGTTGGGATTTGATTTTGAATTTGAACAGCAGAGGAGAAAGCTGGTCTCTGCTGTGTTTGAAAAATACACTGAAAATGACAAATGGAGAAACCCTTTGCTTGGAGATACTTAGCAATGGTAGAGTGGAGGTTGTGTTCTCCACCATTGCCATCCTGCACGCAGTGCCAGCTCCTGAGTGTCCATGCTCCACCTGATGCGGCACAGAGAGAGCTGGGAGGGAACTGCTGTGAGCAGTCACGCTGTGTGTTCATGCCAGCTGCTGTGGTTTGTCCTTCACACTCCCATAACATCTGTAAGACTGCAAGGTGAACAGGTTTGCAGTGATGCAGAAGGGCCTAGTCGTGCTCCACCTCCTTCTGCTCTCCCTGATCCCAAGGTGGTCCGTGTGGTTGGTGCCCATCAGGAGCAGCTCCCCGCAGCTCCCCACAGCTGGGAGGGGGGCCGTTACACTGTAAGAGAGTGAGTAGCAGGTCTCACAGTGAACCGGTCTCTTTTCCTGCTGTGGCATGCCTCTTCTGATGACACCAGAGTAAGAAGAACATAGGCAGAGATGTGCTGGGAGAGGGCAGGGGTTGTGCTTGTGAAGAGGTCCTCGCATTTCAAGGGAATAAACAGTTCTGGGTTTGGAGAATTTTTAAGTTGGTGATTGATTGTTTCTTCAGTGCACACCTCCCCTTTGTAGGGTGTCTCTAACAGTAACTCCAAGGTGTAGGGGAGGTTGTTTTCTTTCCTGGTAGTGCTTGCAATTACAGACATGCCAGGTAGGACAACGCACTCATCATGTTGTCTGGGTTTGGCAGAAGCGCTTCTGAATGGCAAAACAGGTTCTCTGCAAAGGCATTGATATGAAAGTCTTTTTAAGATGCAAGTCAGGAGCCCAGATATGAGATGTGAACAAGACATACGGGGTCATCCAGCCCGTCAACTTGTCTCTGTAATGTGACTGCTGGCAATTGAGTTCACACTCTCTCAGGCACTTAGGGAAACAAAGACACAGCAAACACAGCTATAACTAAGCAATTGATTACTGTTGGGTTTTTTTTAAAGCTATTCCATCTTCTAATAAAATCGGTGGCATTTTGGTTAGTGTCAGCAGTGGCTGACTGTGTCTGCTTTAATACCTTTGTATTTATGTATTCCTGAGACAGAAGAGAGCAAAATCCTGCACCAAGGTCATCTGTCTCTTCTAGCTTCTCCTGCCTGACAATCTGGTACCCTATTAATTATCAGTGTAAATCAACTTAGATGACGTTATCTAGGTCTGCTGTGCTGTTATTAAAGCATATTTATCAGTTTAATGCTACATCCATAGCCCTAGTGGAGATTATGGAAAATGAAGTGCACAAGAGATGGTCTGAAGCACATGAGGGATGTTCTGAAGGAGGATCCAGCTATTCGATCTTGAGGAAATCCTATTTTTAAAGGTATTTTGTAGCACAGGAGCTGTCATGTTTGGGTACAGACAATGCAGAGATGCAAATGCTAATTTTATTTCTGTGTTTACTGCGTCATTTTCCTTACATGTTTGGAAAACATGAGTCAAGGAGTTTGTGGAAAAACTCTAGCAGCGCCTGCTCAGTTGGGAACATTATTCTTATCTCTTGTTTAAAAATGAAAACATTGTAACTACAGTTTAGACTCCCTGCTGTGGTGATGATTTTAAGCATTTAGCTATTTTCAGATCTTGATACTTGGCTGAGAACAAGTTTCTCAAGCTAGTTCATCTCTTTGGGCTGAGATACATCCTTTCCCATAGTTGTCGTCCGAGCATCGTGATAGGCATGCCAGAAAGCACCTTCCTGTTTCCCTTGAGTCTTTTCTTGGAGATGACATAAGAATTGTTCAAATTTATGTTCCAGTGCATCACTTGTATTTGGAAAATAATTACCTTTCCCAAATGTCACATAATTTATACTAAAATAAAAGAGGAAATATAGGAAAGCATGCTACAGATTTATTGCAGGAGGTTCACTGTAAGCACTGAGATGCCAAAAACCCAAGTGATTTGTTGCCCAGTGCCTCTGCATCTGCTCCTCTTACCGTCAGCCTCCCATGCATGGACAGTTTGCTCCTTGTGTGCCCTGTGCCTTCAAGCCCACCTGTAAATTCCTCATCTCCTAGCTCCTCTTTGATGCCCAGTAGCTGCTTGCTGGGCAAGAAGAGATGGTGTTTCACCATGGCAGCAGATTGACTCGTGGCACTTAAAGAGAGCAAATCACTGCTAGCTCATCCTGCAGCCTTTTGAGAGTTGGGCAGTGAGCTGGGGCTTGCCTCTCCTCCTTCAAGCCACTGATTTTTGTGAAATGTCATCTCTTTGCAGCTTTCAGCTCTCTGTCAGACGTGTTAGAAATCAGACGATGGACTTGAAATGTTGCTCTGAGGGTTGTTCTAAGGAGAACTATCAGAGCAATCACTCATTTTTCCTTCAAAAACTAGTTTAAAAAAAAAAACCAAAACACACAAAACCACAAAAAAAAAACCTTTTACATCTTTCTGTACATGACTGGAAAACAGTAATCAACAAGCAAGTGTTTGAGACTGCAGTTTCCCTTCCCATGCAGACTGCGCTGTGGATCAGCACGTGATCAGGTTGTGCAGGAGTGGGGATAACTAGGGGCAGGGAAATGAAGACTTGAAGGCAAAACAGCACACAGATCAGGAGTATTGAGTATGGGAAAGAGGAACAGATGGGAGAGAGGCAGATGAGGTGATGATTTCTGAAATGGCTTCCCCAAAGACCTCCCAACACTTGCTGCTGCTCTGGAGAGAGGAGGGCTACAGCCCAGGCAGTTTGCTCATACCTTCTGGCTTGCATTTGTGGTAGGACAGCCATAGCCTGGCAGCTCAGAAAATGTTTTATTAAATAAAATGTAAAAGTTTGCTTGCTTGGTGCAGCCTGTGGAAGCTTTCAGAACAGCAGCAAGGAATTTCCCTACTTGTCCCGTTTTGGCCTGAAGAGGTCAAAGTTTGATCTAATAGCAGCAATTTGTTTTCATTTTTCTTAGAAAAGGTCTCCTCAGGAGCAGAGTGACATTGATGGCTTTTACAGCAAAGAGCTGAAGTAAAATGTCAGCACAGCATCTGTAGTGGCTGAGGGAGCCTGTGCTCTCTCGTGGCTCTGGAAGGAGAGCAATATTAAGTTAAACTGGCTCCAGGGCTGGAAAAAAGATGAGCTCACCTAAAATTAGGTTAGAGGTCTGACAGCAATAAATCATTTGGAGAGAAGGAAGAGAACTTTTTTATTTATTTACCTTTATTTGGTTTGGTTTTTTTCCTTAACTTCTGGCTTTTATGACAATGTGAGTGACCCATTGCTGGCAGAAGCCTGGGACAAAGAGAGTTGTCCATGAAGATTTTAGAAAAGCCACTGCCACTTGAGTTATCTTCATATCTGTTCAAGCCAAAATGTGGTACCTGATGGCATGGTAACATGGTCTGTAAAAAGAAATACTTTTATGTCACTCAGATACATACCATCATTGCTTTTCTTCATTACACTTCTGCACCATTCCTGTGTCCAGTCCTGTGCAATGCATAGTTTTCCAAAGTGTGGCCATGGAAAGGGGGCAGGTGAAGCTGCTGTAGGCATGTGTAGGGCATTGTAGGTGGATTCTTAAGATGTATTCAGGCAGCTGTTCTCAAAGTATGCTCACTTTTCAAACTATTGGGGGTATGTTACTCATGGCTATGTTACTCTTTGGGTATTATTACTCATTTCTGTACCCAGTCACTGATGATACTTAAGATGCTTAAGAAATGCTCAGTTCTGTAACCACATAGAAGAAAATATTATTTCTGTATTCTTATCTGGCAGTGCTCTATAAATTGTCTTTTATTTTTCAGTAAATATCTCTATATTGATAGTTTTGAAAGCTTTCAATCCTGGTTACTGTGTTTGAATAGAAGAATAGAGATACACTGATGATAAATCAGTAATGATTTGTATTTTGTCATGACAGAAGAAATGAGCAATGTCTGCTTCTTTATCTGTGTCTCTATTTTCTTTCATTATAGCAAGTGCTGTACACTTGAAGGATTTTCCATCTTTAAAATGTTTCATAAACATGAGCTGGATAAGGACATGAGTATTACTTTGGGATATGCAACTGCTCTTATTACCATTCACAAATGAACAAGCTGCCACAAATTACAGGATTTTTTCATGCTGTGCTTTATTGTTGTGTGTCTGCTTCATGTGTTCCAGATAATTTCTGAGCACAACATAAATTTTATAGATAAAATAATACTGAGAGTCTTATTTGGACCTAGTTCTAAAAAGCAGTTAGCTTGGTTTGTCCCACAGTTGTAAAGTAAAACTTTGTGATATGTGTTTTGAATCAGTCATGAAGATCATCTTTTGAGGAGATTAAAGCTAAGACCTATAGTATTGGGTTAAAATCTTCCAGACAGAAGTTTAGCCTCTAATACTTCCAGAGAAAAATAAGTCAATATTTGGCATAATTGGATAGTCTGTAATTCCTGCAATTAATGTAGTGATTTAAGGATTTCTCATACATTTGAGAATCAACAAATTTTGCTATTATAATCTCTTCAGTGCCCAGGTAGCACGAGAAGGCTCAGATTTGTCCCTGCCCACTGCAGGGGGGGGTTGGACTAGATGACCTCCAGAGGTCCCTTCCAACCCAAATGATTCTATGATTGCATAGGAAATCACTGCTTTTTTTCCTCACAGCAGTGTAGTTGGTTAAGTACAGTAGGCAAAAGAAGTAGTTATGTGAGGAAAATATTTATCTGAACACTGCCTGGATGTAAAATCCTTTCTTAATAAGTATACATAGATCTTCTGTAAACAGCAAATGATTGTCTTGAAGGAAAGGCAATATTTCTGACAGAGTGCTGTATCATTAGCCTTTACAGCTTCCAGTAAGGAAAAATGTAATTGTCTCTTTAATGCATCTCTGAAACAAATTTTAAGGGAAGACAAAATGTACCTTAACAGAGTCCATAAATTTGTTTAGGTAGAAATCAGAGTCTAATTGACAATGAAATAGTGAATTTTTGCTTAATTTAATCATTTAGGTGTCAGTGTAATTGAGGAGTGTTATAGTCAAGTCTCTTCCATCCTCTTTGTCTTCTGAAAGCATTTGTCACTATAAACTGATACAGAGAGGAAAAAAAAATGGGGGAAGGGAAATGAGCAGCAATAAAAAAAAAATTGGCTTATCATGGTCATTAGAGAACCTTATAAAGAAAGATTGCCACTTCCTACCTTCGTTAGCAACCTGACAGGAGCTCATGGACCATGATAGATTTGTTTGCATAATTCCATCTGTAATTTCTGTGCTTCTATAAACATAAACAACTTCAATTTTTAACTATCTTAATTATCTGAAGGAACTATTTCTCCAACAGTAGTTGCTTTCAGCACTATTGAAACAAATAGATACTGAAGGTATCATTGCAGGGGATGTGGGTCTCATTTTTGTAGGGACTTCACAGAAATGAGAGGGCTAGAGGCCTGCTGGTGCAGCTACTTAAATGTAGTGCTACATTTGTTAATGTTGATGTAAGGCTTTGACATTTAAAAGCATGAAATAGTAGGGCCAGAACAAGAGGGAACTGGCAGCAATTGCAGCAGGAAGACTAAGTCCAGAATTGTGATTTTGAACTGATCCACACCAATACTATTAGTTTCTATCCAAATATTTTATGTTTAAGTTGCCCAGAACCTTAAAGCTTTCCCTACAAGTGCTTCCATTTGGACAGTGCTGAGTGTCTCAGACCAAGAGCATCTGCAAGGCAGAGCTCAGCACTCCTTGTGCCAGCTGCCTTAAGAGACTTTGGACAGCTGTGCCATGGAAGTGCCTGGAGCAAACCTCAGGAACTGATCTTCAGGCTTGGTTTTGTTGCTTTTTGTTATTTCCCCATAACTCACATCTGGAGAAAAAAGAGCACACACACCCCCCCCCCCCCTTAATTTTATGATCTGATTCCAGCTTAGGCATTCCCATGGTGTGAGACAGCCTTGGCCTAAGAGGGCTTTAACTACTGTTGTGCCCTGCAGGGGAGTTGCTCTCCAGGATCTCTGCTATTCAAGGACCTTCTCCATCTTTCTTAAGAGTGCTTTCTTTAAAGCTGTGAAGGAACAGCAAATTTAGTACATGACAAAGAAGGGCATGAAGCAAGAAACTCACTTAGTTCTGATTATATATTTATGTTCTTTATTTGCAAGTCAAAGGTATTTTGTTATTGTCCATGGTGTGTGATTGAGATTAGCTCCAAGACCCATCCCACCTCCTCTGTGTTTCCTATTAGTTTCCCATGGGGAGTTTTGCACTCTGGATTTCATTCCTCTACTGCTGGAGGAGGACTCAGTGATGGAATATTGCATTCAAGACTTTTTAGAAGCTTGCTGGGAGAGCCAGGACTGGGGCTTTTTAAATTCCTAGTCTTAGAAGCACTGAATCCTGTTGTCTTTCTGATACTAAGCACTAGTACTGCACCAGTGTTCAGCTGTACACAATGCCAGTGATTTAAATTAAAAGCAGAATTAATACTCTCACGCTCCCTGCAGCACACTTGATTCTGAAAATTAAAAGGCAAAAATCACTTTTGTCCAAAAGCTTTGTTCTTCCTCAAATGACTTGCTTAATTATTCAACATTCACACTGGGAGAGAGCAAATATTGAAGGAAGAGAACACCGTTAGGCTCGACGGCCATAAGAGTCTTAAGTATTTATTTTGTGGTTTTATTTCAAGACTTCTCAAGTTTTGTTCAATTTCTCTAGCACTAATTAAAATCTAAGCCAGTGTTCCTAGGGTTTCATACTGAAATACAGATTTATTTATTTTTTTTAGAGAATGATTCTGTGTTACTCTCATGTCAGTTAATATACAGGAGCAAGCAGAGAGAGAGAAAAGATTCCTAACAGCATTGTGCCGTGGACAGGACTACAAAATAGCCTCTGTAAAATTTGCAGAGGCCACACTAGGATGTAGGGAGCGTTCTAAGGTATTCAACAATGTCTATAAAGAATCTTTGTATTTCTGTCTCTTCTTTGCCAAAAAGAGTCATACATCATCTCTATTGCTAGTTCTGCACTGGATCAATGCGCAGTGCTCCCGCTGCTTGCGATGGAATTTTCCAGCACTGAATAATTGAGAGGTTTATATTGTAGTCCTTGAAAGCAAAGACAGATCTCTTTTCTGTTTATTTTTTGTTTTCCAATACCATCCTGCCTTTGCTAGGGCTAGTTGGAGCCCCACCATTGGCAGAAAAGCTAGGAAGCATCCCTGGAGAGGCAGAGGCTATCTCCAGCTGCTTCAGGCATGCTCCTCACAGTAGGTAGGTTTTGGGTTTGGGGGCTGTTTTCTGTAACTTTCCTGTAGATGAAAGCATGCAACAGGATGGAGAGAAGTGCTGGAGGGCTTTTCGTCTCAAGTAAAGATACAATCAAAGAAATATACTCTGAACGTACACCAGAGGTCTGCACTGCAAGGAGGAGGGGGCTTTTGCCTTACAGTTGCTATAGACTGGGGATTTAAGAATTGAAGCACGCTTTGGAGTTGTGAAATTTACTACAACATGACACTTATTTAGATTGGAATGTGTCAGAAGAAATGCATATGAGTATGGGCTGCCTGGAAGAAGGGCCACAGCATGTGTTCAGTGTTAGGGCAGAGGAACTCAAGGACTGAAGCAGTGCTTTACTGACCAGTCCTGATACATAAAAAGGTCCCAGCGCCTTAGCCTCAATTTTGTTCAACCTGTATAATAGTCAGTTATTGTTTGCCTAAACCAGTTGCAGGAACAGCTTTCCCTCTGCACTTGTATGGATGTTTCCATTTTGACTCACCAATGTTAGATATATAGAATGTATGCAATTGTCTTACTTCTCTTTTCACAGAATTACAGAATGGTAGGGTTTGGAAGGGACCTCTGGAGATCATCCAGTCCAACTCCTCCTGCTAAAGCAGCTTCATCTAGAGCAGGCTGAGTGGGAATGCATCCAATAGATTTTGAAAGTCTCCAGAGGAGACTCCACAACCTCTCTGGGCAAGCTTGTTCCAGTGCTCTGGCACTCTCATGGGAAAGAATCTTTTTCTCATGTTTAGATGGAGCTTCCTGTGTTTCAGTTTGTGCCCATTGCCCCTTATCTTGGCACTGGGCACCACTGAAAGGAGTCTGGCCCCATCATCTTGACACCCACCCTTTAGATATTGATAAGCATTGGTAAGAACCCCTCTGGAGCTGCTCTTCTCCAGACTAACCAGCCCCAGGGCTCTCAGCTTTTTCCTCCTCACAGAGATACTCCAGTCCCCTCAGCATTTTCCTAGTCTCTGCTGGACTATCTCCAGTTCTCTGTCTCACTTTTGTTTGTTTGCTAGTGAAATAAGGCAGATAGTGCAGCTGTGTGAAGGAGGCAGCCCTTGAGTCTTCCTAAAGAAAGGAGCTACTTTCCTTAGAAAAACAGGCAAAGAGGCACTATGCCTCTCCCTCCGAATTGTTGTTCACCTCTTGCCCAGGTCCCGCTCTCTGTTGCAGCTCACTCAGTATGCACCACAGCAGAGAGCATTCCTGCAGCATGAGCTGATTGTAATGCGTGAGGGCTGGGAACTGTCATTGGGTTTGGACAGAATTGAATTTGCTGCCTGAGTGTCTGGTTCTAACAACAGCTTGATTATTTCTGTTATTACTAGTGATACATCGTCCCTGCTGAGGTTTCACTTCCAGTGGCTATCGCTGACATTTATCATTATGAACAATAAGTATAAATGCAGGTTTTCTTGCTGCAGTCTCTGGTGAGAGCTCCCTCATGGCAGATAGAATGTAGATTGAGAAGGGAAAGAGGTGATTCTTTACTTTGCTGCCAGTCTAAAGACCTAGCTATAAATGTGAGTCATTTTATGTTAATTCACCCCAGAACTGACAAACGGAGGTTGGTTAGTACTATTCAGACCTTCTCTTTCTGCTTCTTTTTCTGTGCTGGCAACACATGATGATATCCTTATCAGGAATGTTTACAGGATGAATAGACAAGTAAGCACACTACTTAGTATATTGAACTGGAATTCAGTTTTACAAAATGCTCTTTTTAACCTAGAGATGTCTGCAATGTAGAAGTTTGAACCCCTAAGCTAACTATACTTGAATAATGGGAAGTCAGGTAAGAGTATATCTGGAAGGAGATGAGATTAGAACAACTTTACCACAGATTTTCCTTCTGGTTTTTGGTTGGTTTGTTTTGGGGGTTTTTTTTAAATGTATTTATTTTTTCTTTTCAATATGATGCTCAGGATGCTGATGTCTTAGCAACAAATTCAGTCTTTTAACTACTGCCTTACAAGGACTTAAGAACAAGGAAAGGAAGACAGACCAATCTGTGCAATAATGAATATTTTACCAGAGTCATGCCAAGGAGCTACAGTGAGCCTTGAGAGCTCTCTGTGCTCACAACTGTATTTATAATTGTGAATAGATTTTCTTTTTAACCCCTGAGATGCAGCTTTTCCTGTGGCATCCGGTCCTTCACTCACTGCCTATAAAACACTAGCACTCAAAGTTCCCACTGAGTGCTGAAAACAGTAAGTAGGTTTGAGATCATACAATTAGGATCCCTAAGGGTCCTTTCCTGAATATTACTGTTTGGAATAATTCATGGTTTTGCAAGTGTTTGGATGTCTCTTCATCTTCAGTCTTGGAATTCCATGTATTTGCTTATATGATGAAAACCCACAACCATCACAAGAAGTGAGTAATGGTATTTGCCTGTAAATACCAACAGTCTTTTGCACATTGCAAATTACTTCTTTCTGAAAGACCTTAGCCCTGTGGCATTACTTAAGGAAAGAAAAGGAAACCACAGAATCATTAAGGTTGGAAGAGACCTCTAAGGTCATCAAGTCCAACCATACCTGTCACTAACATACCACTAAACTATGGCCCTAAGTAGAGCATCTGTACATTTCTTAAACATCTCTAGGGATGGTGNACAGGCCTATAGTTCCCCAGATCCTCCTTCTGACCCTTCCTGTAGATGGCTGTCACATTGGCAAGTCTCCAGTCATCTGAAACCTCTCCAGTTAACCAGGACTGCTGATAAATGATAGAGTGGCTTGGTGAGCACCTCCGCCACCTCCCTCACTGTCCTCATGGATCCCATCCAGCTCCATGGGCTTGTTACTGTCTAAATGGAGCAGAAGGTCTCCGATCATTTCCTCCTGGATTATGGGGGCTTCACAGTGCTCCCCATCCCTGCCTTCCAGCCTGGGGGGCAGAGTACCGTGGGGGTAATTAATCTGACTATTAAAGACTAAGGCAAAGACAAGAGGTAATGGGAGCAAGTTGGACCACAGGAGGTTTAGTATTAACACGAGGAGGAACTTCTTTCCAGTAAGGGTGCCAGAGCACTGGAATAGGCTGCCCAGGAGGCTGTGGAGTCTCCCTGTCTGGAGACATTCCAGAGCTCTCTGGACACATTCCTGTGTGACCTGGTCTAGGTGATCCTGCTCTGGCAGGGGGGTTGCACTAGATGATCTTTCTAGGGCCCTTGCAACCCCTGACATTCTGTGATACTGTGAAAGCATTGAGTACCTTAGCCTTTTCCTCATCCTCAGTGACCATGTTCCCCATTGCATCCAGTAAAGGATGGAGAT
This sequence comes from Bucco capensis, assembly GCA_013396975.1. Classification (NCBI taxonomy): domain Eukaryota; kingdom Metazoa; phylum Chordata; class Aves; order Piciformes; family Bucconidae; genus Bucco; species Bucco capensis. The sequence continues at coordinate 537,665 of VWZO01010634.1, read as the reverse complement.
TCTCCCTGGCCTTCCTTTTGCTGTTAATGTACTTGTAAAAACTTTGTTATCCTTTGCTAGGGTGGCCAGATTAAGTTCAAGCTGAGCAAATACTTTGGCTATATAGATATATATATGTGTTCTTGCTCTTTGTCAGCCTGTGGTATCAAAACAACTGGTGATATACTTCAGCACTGTTCTCAGGGCTTCCAAGAAGCATGCTGGTAAAACAGAACATCTTCAATAGCATCTGCTCAATAATGCTGCATTTCTACTTTGCTCTTTGTTGAGAGCTACCTTTTACCAGGTACCACGTCTGCAGGAGTGTAAAGACTGGATTTTCACAGGTCCTACAAAGGAACCTCCACAAATTGAATTTTTAATGTTGCTAACTACCACATTATAGAATAAAGAAAAGCGAGGATATGTGTTAAATTATAAGAAGCAGTGTGCTACTTCAAAATGGTTGCTGCCTTGCTAGTTTGTATCAAATGGCAATTTTGATTCTGTCTCTATTGGAGAAATAGAAAGCAATTAATCTTTTGTAGCACATTGTGAAAAATAAGGGCTTAAACAGGATCTCAGTGAGGCTGTTCCTTCACTTAACCTTGAGCTGGGCAATAAATAATTATAAATGCGGCTACATCACAAGGCAAAAGTAATTTGGTGAAATGGAATTATCAGCTAATGCAGGAATTAGAAATCTGATTTAGATTTCCTGATGTTCTTTGTTCCAGAAAAGTATGAATTTGCCTGTGATTTGTGTGTAAAAGAGTGGAGCTGGGTTTTACAAAGCACCTTTTATATGCAAGCAATCGCCAAAGGATTTGTATTGCAGTGCTGGCACAGGGAAATGCTCTTGTGCTCTCTCAGCTGTAACTCACACAGGGCCTCTGATGCTAGGACTTGTTTGATGGAGGGAGAAGGTGATGTCCAAGGTGCATGGCTCTACTAACGTCTTACAAGTAATTTCCTGCTCTTTACTCTGGGCACCATACCGTCAGTGCTGCCTTCCACCAAAATTTTGGTGGTGCTGAAATGATACAAAATTTCAGTTCATCTCATACATGAATATATACATAGGGCAGTGACTGGCTTGAGAGCAGCTCTGAGGAAAAGAACTTGGGGATGCTGGGGGTTGAGAAGCTCAACATGAGCCACCAGTGTGCACTTGCAGCCCAGAAAGCCAACCCTGTCCTGGGCTGCATCAAGAGAAACATGGCCAGATGGTTAAGGGAGGTGATTCTCCCTCTCTACTCCACTCTGGTGAGACCTCACCTGGAGTAATGTGTCCAGTTCTGGAGCCCCCAGGACAAGAAAGATATGGACATGCTGGAATGTGTCCAGAGAAGGGCCATGAGTATGCTCAGAGGCTGGAGCACCTCTCCTCTGAGGACAGGCTGAGAGAGTTGGGATTATTCAGTCTGGAGAAGAGAAGGCTCCCAGGAGACCTGATTGTGGCCTTCCACGATCTGCAGGGGCTACAAGAGGGCTGGGGAAGGACTGTTTAGGATGTCAGGCAGTGCTAGGACTAGGGGGAATGGAAGCTTGAGGAAGGGAGATTTAGGTTGGATGCCAGGCAGAAGTTGTTCCCCAGGAGGGTGCTGAGCCACTGTGCCAGGTTGGCCAGAGAGGTGGTGGCAGCCCCAGCCCTGGCAGTGTTGCAGGCCAGGCTGGCTGGGGCTGGGAGCAAGCTGCTCTAGTGCCAGGTGTCCCTGCCCATGGCAGGCACAGGGGTTGGAGCTAGATGAGCTTTAAGGTCCCTTCCAACCCTGACAATTCTATAATTATATATATATATAGTATAGTATAGTATAGGGGATGCTGTGATAAGGAGAGGCAAAGGATGTGAAAAAAAAAAATAAAATAAACGTGAAAAGAGCTATGTTTTTCTACCCCAGAACCAGGCCTCTGCATACTGTCCCACTGGAGCAATAGGCAAGAGCTAGTCAAGCCTGTGACTACCTCCATAAAGTAGGAAGCCACAAGTTTGTTATCATAGGATCATAGAATGTTTTGGGTTAGAAGGGACCTTTAAAGGTCATCTAGTTCAACCCCCTGTTCAAGAAGAAAACATTTCTAAATAAAATAAATTCTCTACTTTTCTTTGAATCATTCAGCCCTGTCTCCCAGAAATATAGCCTTGCAATATAAGGAGCAAGAAGTTTGTTCCTAGGAAACATAGCTAGCAATAGTGGTAGGTTTGTAGGGCATTGTGGAGTCAGCACACTGGCCCCACTGATTTCAGGGAGATACCATATGTCTTGCAGTGAAGCATATTTATACTTCCATGGTGGAAACTTCACAGTCATAAAGACTCATCTATGTGTTGATAACAAGCTGGGGAGAGGTTACAAACTAACCTGATGAGATTTCTTAGTTTTATAAAACAAAAAATAAATGCAGTGTTTAAATGTGCACACACTCTTGGTTTCTACTTTGCAAATTTGAGACTAACCAAATGGCTACAAAGCTTGGCAGAAGTTAAGGCAGTGTAGCTTGTTCCTTCCCCCCATCCCCTTTTGATTTACTTTCTTGTAACATTATAAGAAGGAATGTGAAAGTGCAGAACTATTCATTTTTATGAAGAGTTGTAGTCAGGTGAGCAGTGTATGGTAGGACTGAGTTTTTTTAGTCCTCAAACAAATCAGTTTTCTGACTGATTTGAAGCCTGGAGGGGTTCAGCTTCTGTTAGTTAGTTAAGCTTCTGTCTGCTCATTCTACTTGGCCCTGATTAATATGTTACATGAGTTTACAGTGGTGCTTGAGATGTATAGGCAGCTCATTTGTGCTATTATATGGCCCATTGTGTAAATATAGAATGATACCATTTACTGGAGAAACAGGTGTGGGCACGTGGAAAGGCAATTTGCCTTAGAGAGTTGTTTCTAATTGACTAGTAAAATGCTGTTTCCGAGTAGGCCATAATTAATCAGCAAGAACTCTTTTCCCGAGTTTCCTCCTCCAAACGAACAGACTCAGCATATGCATCAAGCAGAAACTGAGAAAATGGGGGGGGGGAAAAGCCTGTGTCTCCAGTGAGTAAAGTGGTTGTATTTCTGTGAAGCAATCCCAGCAGGGCACTTTGCTGAGCGATCGCAATGCTGGCTTACAAGAGAAATCCTGACTTTCTCATTTCTCCTAAGTTTGTTAATGTTTTGATATACTTGTGGTAGCTACTGCATGCCAAGAAGGTGGCTGAGGTGGGTCAAGAAGAAGAATGGTCTAAAAAATGGGCTGGTAAAGCAAAATCTTTCTCTGATAGCCCCTTAAGTGGTCTCGTATTTCCTCTCATCTTCTTTTCATTATGTTGTAGTGTGCAAGTACATTGGTAGTTACTGTAATAGCTCTAATCATGCTGAGCACGAAAGTGACTGTCAAAAGCTTGTGCTAAACACCTGTTTTACAGCAGCACTGTTGTTACAGTGTTTTCTAAAGCTTTAGCTCTGGAGATGTTTGAGCTGGATATGAAACAAGTGATTACCCAGTTTTTATAATATATTGTACTATGTTGAAAATCTCAGTAAGTTTTGATACTAAGAAATGTGATCTGGCTTGATTTTTACTTTTTTTTTTTTTTAATGCATTTTGTTGGTGACAGATCTGTCATGCTGAGAGGCAGCACTTCTCTGTACATGCCGTGATGGTACAGGGGTGGATCTACTTGCACAGGTGGTTGATTTCAGACTAAGTCTTAGTTGATTGAAGACTATCTCATTTGTCTTCTTGTTCAGCAATTTGAGAATGACATTTATTTTTTCATATCTTAGCGTCAAAGGACTCTGAGCTAGCATTGTTTAGTGCAAGGTTTTCTTTGTTAGAGAAGGATATTTGCAGGGAAGGCTGCCTAGAGAGGTTGTGCACTTGCAGCCCAGAAAGGAAACCCTCTCCTGGGCTGCAGCAAGAGCAGCATGGCCAGCAGGGACTGGGAGGTGATTCTCCCTCTCTACTCCACTCTCCTGAGACCTCACCTGGAGTACTGCATCCAGTTCTGGAGACCCCAGGACAAGAAAGATATGGTCGTGCTGGGATGTGTCTAGAGAAGGGCCATGAGGATGCTCAGAGGCTGGAGCACCTCTCCTCTGAGGACAGGCTGAGAGAGTTGGGATTATTCAGTCTGGAGAAGAGAAGGCTCCCAGGAGATCTGATTGTGTTCTTCCAGGATCTGCAGGGGCAGTTCCCTGGAGACTTTCAGAACTTACTGGATGCATACCTGTGTAGCCTGTTCTAGGGGAACCTGCAAGAGAGGTGGACTAGATGATCTCCAGAGGTACCTTCTAACTCTTACCATGCTGGGATTCTGTGATAAGAGTATTTTTCCTATGTATAAGGCAAGAGCGTGAGCAGAACTGAGTAATTCTGCTTCCTATGGGACAGCAGATTCTGTTCTGATCTCTTACCTTCTTCAATCCCCGTGCTTTGAGATGACCCCAAGACCAGGTAAGCTTGTGTAGAGCTCTTCTTCCTTCTTACTTTAAAGTATGCTTTGTGTCAGTGTTTCTTCCTAAACATGAACTTTGTTTATATGATTAGCAAAAGCCCCACAGGTGTGACTTCTGAGTATGAGGAGAACATGTGTAAGCAGGTAAACAAAGTTGCTGGAGGGTCTTAGAGCACAAGTGTTATGAAAAGTGACTGAGGGAACTGGGGTTGTTTAATCTGGAGAAGAGGAGGTTCAGGGGGGACCTTCTCATTCTCTACAACTACCTGAAAGGAGGTGGTAGTAAGGTAGGGCTCCATCTCTTCTCTCAAGTAACGAGTGACAGGACAAGAGGAAATGGCCTCAGGTTGCACCAGGGGAGGCTCAGAATAGATCTTGAAAAGAATTTCATCACTGCGAGGGTAATCAGGCATTTGAACAGGCTGCCTAAGGAGGTGCTGGAATCACCATCCTTGGAAGAGTTCAAAAAACACATAGATGTGGTGGTGCTTGAGGACATGGTTTAGTGGTGAGCATGGTAGTGTTGGGTGGGCAGCTGAACTTAGTGATCTCAGAGGTGTTTTCCAACCATAATGATTCTGTGATTCTTTGCTTCCTTGTATGATTGAACACGGAGGGAAAAAACAAACCTCGTAGCTTCAAGCACCAGTGGTCCCCAGGGCAGGCAGTTAACATTTGACAAGATGATTGCCCTTTTGAGGTGTCCCAGCAAAAACAGATGCAGATTTCATTGAGACTTGATCTTTTGAAATTCACTTTGCCTACTCCGCAAACTTCTCAGGAGATTTTTCCCACAAGCTCACAAAGGATCCATCTGGAGAAAATTGCTAGCAATGAATACCAATTCATCTGTGTGCTTGAATGTCTAGACCTGTGTAAGGGCTGAGGTAAAGTCTTTATAAGCTGTCAGGCTCAAAACCATTCTGAAGTCCTCTTGTGGTTCACCACATAGGAAATAGGAAGATTAGAAATTCTGATGGGGGCACTTCAATTTGCAATTGCAATTCCTAGGGCAAATTCTGTCCTGATATATAGGATTATTAAAAACTGCATCTCATTCATGTATGCCTAAGTCACAAAAGGTTGTAGAGGCTATTTTTGCATTGCCTTTTCTTGATTTCTGAATATTTAAGCATGGCACCCCAGTGCTGTCTGAGGCCATACATGGAGCTGTGTTGCCACTGGAAAAGCTAGAAGTGTGACCCCTTAAGGCAATGAGCTGTAGCCAAGCAGTGAGAAATTTCTCAGAGTTTTCAGTGCTTGGCTTTCATTTCAGAGACCTGCTTGTCTCTGTGCAGATGTTGATGTGTGGCTTGCTCCACATTTATTTCTCAAGCTTTTCCTTTACAATTCATGCATCCCTTGCTCTAGGAGTAACTGCAGCTCCCTACTGAAGGACCCTTCAGTAGTGATCCTGCTATGATCACCTTCTGGAAGAGCAAGGGTAGCATGAAGGGTGCTGTGGGTGGGAAGTACAGGATTTCTCTCTACTTCAGACTTTAAACTTCTGCTGGTATGAGCTGACATTTGGGGACAGATGCACCTGAACAGACCATCCTGCACCATTTTGTTTGTGTGCAGGGTTTGGGAGAGAATGGTGCTATGCAACTGAAGTGTGTGTGGGTTTTCCATCCTGGCTACTTCAGCCTTTGGTCTGAAAAGCAGATTAGTATCTACTGAGGATTGTATTTGTGTTTTGGCTGTACATTAACAAAGAGATACCAGCTATCCTGGCTTGAGCAATAATATTGATCCCAAGAAGATGGAGAAGCTTTTGTCTTCTTATTACAGACAGTTGTTATATTGACATAACAGAAACTGAAAAATTGAACATAATAGAGGGAAATTTCCTTTCATTTTAAGGTCAACACTGCAAAAAGACACTTCACAGCTACTAGGCTGTAAAAGCAGTTGGTAAAATACTCTCAGCATTTATACAGTATTTACCTTTTATGACAGTTGTTCAGAACCAGTGTCTTAGGCTTCGGAATCCTGCTGTTATTTTCCTCAGAGAACTAAGGAACCTGACATGTATGGAGAAAGATAAGGACAGTCTTTTTAGCAGGGTCAGTTATGATAGGACAAGGTGCAATGGTTTTAAACTAAAAGAAGAGAGATTTAGACTAGCGAGAAGGAGAAATTTTTTTCCCCTGAGGGTGGTGAAAACCCTTGCACAGGTTGCCCAGAGAGATTGTAGAAGCTCCATCTGTGAAAACATTCCAGGTCAGCTTGGACAGGGCTCTGAGCAACCTGCAGTATTCAGGAGAGAGGGGAGAATCTCTTCCCTGCTCAGAGATAAAAGTTTAACAGAATGTTTCTGGTCATTTGGTAAGGTAGAATTTGAGGAATGCTGCAAGCATGTTCTTTTGAGTGGCAAATGTAAATCTGAAGGGTATAGACAAGAAAGGGGAGGAGTGACTTGTTAGAGCTTTCATATTCAAGTTGTTCTTACTGAAGAAACAAAAATGCTCCCATTCTCCTCCCTTGCCTGAAGAAATCTATTTCTTTCTTGTATTTCTATTATGTGCTGTAAAAAGAATCATAATTACAGTGTACTAAACTAATTCTTTTACACTGTGTTAAGCTTAAAATAACGTTGAATCCATATTTCCATTAGCCAGCAATGAAAAAACTATTAAGAATAACACTTAACATACAATCAATTCAATTCCTGCAAATGTTTCTAAAGAAGAATGGTGCTGCAGAGCCATAAATAAATACATTGCATTGTTCTGTAATGTCTCTACTACCCAGAATTTGAATTCAAGGCAAAAATGTTCTTTCTAATAATCATTAGGTTAAAGCTATGAAAATAGATAAAGGCACAGGCTCAAAAAGGTTGCTGATCTCTACCTTTACATATACTTTAGGGAAATCAGGAAAATTACAAAGTTTTGCCACTTCTTCATCTTTTTCAAAGTCTCCCTCTGTAGATAAAGTGTTTAGCTAGCTTCCTTTTAAAGCATCAGCCTGTATATATAGGTGTTTTATACCATTTCAGTTCCAGTGTCAGTGGGGCATTTTTCATGTGGAGACTATGAATACAGAAACACAATTCTTTCAGGCATTTGCTGGCATAAACTCAAGAATTGGTATAAACTCAAGAAATGGCTAAGTTCCTCTAAAAAGTTACAAAACCTTATTCTTTCAGTATGCAATGTGAGATCCTCAGGTTATACATAGATAGATATTAATTATCACTTCCCACAGGAGTGTTTTGAATTAAACAGAAGTTAAAAATCCCCACCAGAAACAAACTCCTTGTTAAATGTGCTTTATCTTTTGGAGATGAGCCGATTACAATATAATTGCTGATAAACCTCTTTCAGTCCACAGGAAGATGTAACTGTTTGGGCCAAGTCATTAATAATTTCTCATGTTGGCTCTTAATTTAGGAACTGTAAAGACACTTGAGATGTGCTTCCTAGTGTGTCACCATGGGAGGACTGTAGTAATTGGAGGCTTTTCCCTGGCAGTATGAGGAGAAGAGGCTGCCATATGGCTCTCCATGGCACTGCCCTGGGATGTGATCTCTTCAGAGGACACCCTCTGAAGTCCATGTGGACAATGAAGTCAACATTTTATACAGTATCTACCTTTTATGACAGTTGTTCAGAACCAGTGTCTTAGGCTTGGGAATCCTGCTACTATTTTCCTCAGAGAACTAAGGAACCTGACACGTATGGAGACATTCAAGAGCCACCTGGATGCATTCCTGTGTGACCTGGTCTAGGTGATCCTGCTCTGGCAGGGGGGTTGGACTAGATGATCTTCCTAGGTCCCTTCCAACCCCTGACATACTGTGATACTGTGAAAGATAAGGACAGTCTTACCATAACCGACCCTGCTAAAAAGAGTGTCCTTATCTTTCTCCATACATATCAGGTTCCTTAGTTGCCCCAAGTGTCTTACAATAAACTAAGCATTTTTCAGTGCTTTCACAGTACTAAAACCTTGCTGTGGGAGGAGACTTTGGCATTATGCTTTTTCTGTGCTCCTTTTCCACTGCTACTCTGAGCCATGAGAAGAGCCTGTAGGTTTGAACTGGTGTGACCAGTGAACAAGTGTGCCCAGTAACTTGCTTCCTTCACAGAAGTAGTGCTGCAGGTGGCAGTATGACTGTGGTGGCCACAATGTGGCCCAGTCCCTATCCCGTTCTGGATATCAGCAGAGCTAAACCACAGCAGCATTTGGGTCACTCTACCAGTCCTGTCAGAGCTGTGCAGCAGGCAGGCACAGACAAGATCTCCAGTAGCTTGACAGCTTGTAGATCTGCAGCCATTGGTTTGCTTCAGTGCCTTCAACCTGGAAGCAAGGGGCAGTTATTTTCCAGCATCCACCTGAAAGGTAGCATCTAAACTGTGACCTTCTGTGCCAAATGTTGTTCCAGAGCCAATTTGTGAAAGCTTTGTGTGTCAGCTTAAGCTGGGAAGTCCCAGTCACTCTCGCCATCGTAACCTTATCTTTCAAAAAGCCAACGAAAATACAGCTTTGCTGTGATTTTTTAGGTGCTCAGATGCCATTGCATGTGAGGTATTATCATGGAAACCACATTATCAGAGTAATTCAGGGCCTTGGGGCATCTGATGGTGCCAATTGCCTTCACTTCTTGCTAGTATGTAATCCATCACCAGCATGGCCTGCCCTGCTAGAACATGCCCTTTGTGGGCAGAGGCAAAGTTAATATACTTTCAAAGTATATTTGGATTGCTTCAATAAATCACAGCTGTCACTGTGAGCAGTTTTATCACTTGCTACACCAATATGTTATCTTCATGCTTCATAGTCTTGATACCGTTTTGGACTTCTGTTTGTGTAAATTGTAATGCATCATAACTTATTTTATCAAACAAGTCTGAGCAGCCCTGGGGTTTTTTTGCTATTCTATTTTAAATGGAAACAGTGTTTTTATGGGAAGTGTTCTGTAGTTGCAATTACTACTTTTTATCATTAATGAGCTCAAAGAACACTTGCAAGTTGTTTTCCATTTGTTAATTTTCATTCTTTTAAGCAGTTCATGCAGCTGGGGTGGCTTTGCTTTGTAGCACATGTCCTACCCTACTCTGCTGTGTAGCAGGAGGAGCAGCTACACAGTCATCCAGGGTTGTGAAGTCTCTGCATTGAGGAGATGCACCTCAGAGAGTTTATTTACTATCTGTGCAGAATATCCACCAAAGTAATCAACTGTGTGGATTTAAAATAAAAAACCCTCAAATCCAGAAAGCAGTTGCAGACAAACCTTCCTACCTGGGACCTGCAGGATAGCATAACAGGGAAGTCACAAGTAGTTAAATTGTGCCTGAGGCATAATTAATTCCTTCATCTGCAAGTCCTGCCCCTGAATGATAGAAAGCAGCCAGGAGAGTGTGTGGCACAAGGACTCAGAGCTGGTGCCCTGAGAGTTGGGTCTCAGCAGCCAGAATCACTCTCCTGGGCAAGGACCAAGTGTGCTCATGTCATCTGCCCACCATGTCCCTGTCCCAGGCGTGTTGGGTGAGATTGCTTTCCTGCACTAGCTCAGGCTCCCTGGCAGGCAGTCTCCTGGTATCATCACTGGATGCTCTGGACAGGCACAGACTCATGAATGATGTTTTTCTTCCCCTGCCACAGTGGTAGATCTGTTCATAAGTGTGAGCTGTGGCTGCTTCAGGACTTTGCTGTTACTCCTTTCAACAGGAGGCACTCCTCAGCTCTCCTTTCTCAGTCATGCACTGACCTTAAATGAGCTGTTTCCAGGACAGCCACTTTTTCCAGGACAGGCTCCTTTTTATGGCCATGCCTAAAATACCAGTGAATATTTATGAACTAATTTTCCATGGCTTTTCATATGATGGGGGAAAAAAGTGCTTTTCTCTTAATTAATGTGATAGCTCATTCCAGAATATGAGAACAAGGTCTATAAAGTAGTCAGTTTTTATAATTAGAAAATTATTTATTTGCAGCACATACATTTACTAAAATGTAAATACTGTATTCATCTGGTGGTTTGGTGTTTTTCTTTTAGTTTGAAGAAGTTATGCTAATTGTTTAAAATTGAACAGCAGCTCTACAGTAAGGAAAATTTATAGGTGTAGATTGAGTTCCTTGTCATGAGTAGCAGTCTAAAGGTATGACTTCCATTTGTCCTTTTTCAGTTACAGAAATTAGTGTTTATTCTCAAGATTTGCATTCAGAGTGAGCAGTAGTTGCTAGAAAACATTCTGCAGATGTGTTTGCAGATCCTGTGATTTTCTCTTTTCAAAAATTTTCGCTACACAGACAGTTTTGGCAGCTTGGCTAGGCACATCAGCTCCCACTTCAGAAATGCATGTTGTAAATTTTACATGGAGAGACATTTCTGGCAGCTTTTCTGCTGTTTGACTTTGAGGAGCCCTAGAAGTAGCACATGAAAGCAGTTAACCCCATCCAGACCACCTAAGCAAGAAACAAGTGGTTTAGCCTGGGCTTAACTTAGATGATGGTACTGCAGTAAATTCAATGATAGCATGTATAGGAATGCATATATACCCCTGCCCACATGTAGAGGTCATTTCAGAGGATCAGGATGGAGGATACTCGTGATTCCATGAAGAACTACTAAGAAACCTGCTCTTCCCACAGAAGACAGTGCTCCTACCTTAGCTGAGCCTGAATCAAAGTAGATACTTAATCCAACAGAAAACTTTGCAAAGCTCTGTATGTAACTCTTAGCAAATTCAGCACTCAAAAGTCACTTTGTATTCTATATCATTTTGGAGAGCCGTTGTTTTTCCATTGGCTTCGTGAATTGAGTTTATAGCAGTTCTCAGCGCTGCTGGATTTCAAAATGTCTCATGAAGAAATCATCCCTCAAAACCTTATTTTACAGATGAGAAAACTAATACACAGAGAGGAAGAGTAATGCACTCAGAATGTACAAGCAAAAAATATCAATATATATGATGTATGCAGGAAAAATGTTCTGCTGCTGACTCTCAAATATACCTTGACCAAATACCCGGGCTGATTTTCAGTATTTATGCTGAGTTGAAGACTGTATGTTTATGGTCTTTATTGTGCATTTTCCTAGCTCTGAAAGCTTAGCTAGATTGTGGATGAGTTCAGACTTTACAAATAGCTTTGGCCATGAAGATTGTAAACATAGCTTTGCTGGGGCTGCAAACTGTTCAAAGTGTGCCATGTGGCAGCAAATGCTCTGTGGCATCTCTGCCCCAGTGATTCCTGAAAGCAGACTGTGGACACTGGTTTAGGGAGTCTCTCTGGGAGACAGTGTGCTCAGGTGGCCAAGAAGGTCAACAGCCTCCTGGCTTGTATCAGAAATAGTATGGCCAGCAGGACTAGGGCAGTGATTATCCCTCTGTGTTTGGCAGTGGTGAGACTGCTTCTCAAATACTGTGTTCAGTTTTGGGCCTCTCACTACAAGAAGGATGTTGAGGTGCTGGAGTTTGTCCAAAGAAAGGCAGCAAAGCTGGTGAAGGGTCTAGACCACAAGTGTAATGAGGAGTGGCTGAGGGAACTGAGATTGTTCAGTCTGGAGAAGAGGAGGCTTAGAGGAGACCTTGCTGTCTACAATTACTTGAAAGGAGGTTGTAGCAAGGTGGGGTTGGTCTCTTCTGCCACGTAACAAGTGATATGACAAGAGGAAATAGGCTCAAGTTGCACCAGAGGAGGTTCAGGTTGGATATTAGGAACAAGTTCTCCACTGAAAGAGTGGTTAAACGTTGGAACAGACTGCCCAGGGCAGTGCTGGAGTCACCATCCTTGGAGGTGTTCAAAAAATGGTGCTTAGAGATGTGGTTTAGTGGCATGGGTGTGTTCGGTCAGTGGTTGGACTCAATGATCATAGAGGTCTTTTCCAGCTTTAGTGATTCCGTGATTCTAATGGAAGTAAATTTTGCAGCATTTACACTCTTACAGTTGCGAATACTTTGAGGGGAAACCAAGGGGTCAGAACTGATCCTGTGGATTCTGCAGTGCAAGTCCAGGTACAACACTTCTGCTTGACAGATCTGCCTTCTCAGGCTGTTGCACTAGTTGGGTTAACCAGAAGATCCCTCTGCTGTGATAACACTGGACCAGCTATAGAGGGAGTTTTCCAAGTGATTAACATGCTTTGCAGTAAAAGCCGGGGATGATGAAGAGCAAAGAGAGGTTTATTTGCATGGAGCTGAATTAAACCATGCTCTGGCTGAACATTTTGACATCTGTTGACCACAGGCCTGATTCCAGGCTTGATTGAGCCCACAGAAAACCGCTGCTAGCGTGAGCGAGGCAGGGACTGGTGAAGTGACATCTGCCTGTGTGCCAAGCACCACTGTCAGCCTGTTGGCCAACTCAGCAGGGAAACTTAGGAATCAGTGCAGAAAGCAAGCAGTCTTTTCTGGAGCCATTTCCATCCTCTCTCTCTCCCTTTTCCCTTTCTCTTGCTCTTTTTGAGCCAAGATTTCTTGGCACAGCTGTGCAGAAAAGCTTGCAGCTTGCTGCTGACAGTGTCATATCTATTCAGTTCTTTTGTGAATGCACAAGCAACTTGTGTCTCCAAGCATTAATACTCTTGTTTTCGAAGTGCCACTAAACCCTTTTCAGAAAAGGCAGAGGTGACAGTTTATATCCACTGTGCATTCCCCTTTCTTCTTTTTTTTTTTTTAAAAACCCATGATTTATATTATTTGACCCACCCAGTGCAAGAGCTGAAAATACATTTGCCTGTGATGTGGAGATAGGCATGCTTTGCTGATGGAGCTGCCTGATTTACCAAAAGAGTTTTCAAAACTGTATGAGTGAGTTATTTTGAAGATTCCTTGGCCAATTAAAACAAAAATTTTCTCTAAAATTCCTTTGAAATGGGACAGTTCCCCCTTCTAAGGTAACCCAGAAGATGAAACAAAAGCTTTCAATTGCCTGTGGACAATTAACCTGTTTTGTTTTTTTTGTTCCCTCCTTCATAAGATGAATAATTAGGCTGCAGGTGAAGCCAACCAGGCACTGGAGTTACCTCTGCAGACTTTCCTGTTCACTTCCTTCCAAGGTAAAACCTTAGCTGCAGAGATGGAGCCCAGTTTTAGTGCAGTAATCTGATGGATTATATGCCCCTGGCAGAACTGCAATCTGCATTTGCATTTCTGCAGCGATACAGCATGGAGTGGATGCCTAGAACAGACACCCACACAGTTGTCTTTTACCTTGTACTTCAAGGGGTAATGGGAGTAGATTGACTTAATGATAACAATTGCTTTAGTAGCAGAAAAGAAAGACCTCACTCAATTTCCTTAACAGGTTTTTTTAGTTAAGAAAGACAAGAGAAGTAAACTAGGGTCTACTATTGAAGCAAAAGGGTTTAATTTGCAGGGTAAACTCAACTGGGAGCTCTCTGGGCTATAGAGGTCAAGTAGGTTAGAGTCATCCTTGGCTGCCATTTGGTTTATTATTTGCCATTATCTCTTGGTACATAGTCAATGTTTAATTCTAATAGCACCTTCATATAGGTACATACATGTGCATTGGGCCATGTGTGACTTCAGATTGTCCCATCTTGCCCCACTTTCCAGCCTGTGGATTAAGCAGTTGCTCTGCAAAAGGAGAGCTGAGAAATGATTTGATTTCATATATTGCAGAACTGAAGTTTATTGCAATGGAGCCTTTTCTTCCTTTGACCGATTGCTGCCTGCCTGGTCAAGTTTCTCAGAAACCTTTTAGAAGATGCTAAATGTGAATAAATGTGTCAGTATCTCTCCCACTGGAGATGCCTTCTTTCAAGAGGCTGAGTTCCCTGGCCTCAGTCCAGACTTGTACTCAAGTCTGTAAATCATTGCTCTGAAATCAAGAAATTGCCTCATATGCTTAAAAGTTAATCAAATGCTTAAGGGCTCTGTTGTCTAGGGGCCAGAGTAATCACTGTGTTGCAGGCGAGTGCTCCTAATATAGTGTAAAGCTAGTTGAACTTGATTGCTAACCCAGTAATCTTTGGATTAGGTTCTGCATGGGTGCACTTGGAAAAGAGGAGATTTTTGCAGTTGGACCCATATGGGCAGACATATGCTCCATCAAAGTCCTGTTGGCTTCAGTATCATCCTTGTGTCTGTTTGCATCTAGCTTGGGGCTATGTGGCCCATAACTTGCTGTGCCCTTATGTTATAGGTAAATAAACAAGGATGAGTCCTTTTTGCTCAGGGATTTGAGATGTTAACCTGTAGGTGTGCACAGAAGCAGTGGGGAGGAAGAGTGCCATCAGGCAGTGGCTGTGCCTTTGTCACAGATGGTATTTACAGTTGGTGTTGTGTTTATCAAAACTCTTCTGGAGGCTGAGCCCCAAAACAAAGCCCAGCTTGAGAGGGTGAAGAGCAGATGTCATTAGTGAGAATTTATGCTGCTAGCAGTAATTTACCACCTTCTGCCTTCAATAAAATGCAACACAGTGAAGGGAAGCAGGCATTACCAGCACACTGCAGCCTTCCTCCAGTACACAGGATATGGGCAGGAGCCTGTACCTGAAGCTGCATGGAATTGAACAATGTGGCACAAGCAGTGAGAGCACATGGACTGTCACCATCTCTGTGACAGTGCTGGTGAGCTGCAGCCAGGCCAAGCACTCCCTGCATGAAATGGGAGTCTAAGGACATAGTGCTCTCAGAGGCAGCACACACAGATTTTGGTGTGTTTTCCTGAAAAGTTTTGTTCAGTTCTGTTTTTCTTTGGGCAAGTTATTTCTTCAGGGTGCTTTTCCTTCCATCTCCAGCCATGTTGCCTGTTCAGGAATGCAGGGTCTGCAGCTGTTCCTTGAAGTCTTGTGTGGTATCTGGCATGGTGGAGGTTCACCTTGGGCTTGTGCTTGTGGATATTTCAGCAATACTAAGAGCTAACTAATAGATCAATACATGGGGGAATCAATAGTTTGTTTGCTCAGAGCTGCTGTTAGTTATATGGGGACAATCAAGAAAATCAAACTAGTGTAATGTAGAGACGAACCTGCTGAAATTCAGTGAATCTGTGGGTTTACAGCTTGCATGGAAAATGTGATCCTGCTGGCTTTGCATTGACTCCTTTTTTTGGATCACATTTAATTGTGCTTGGCTGGTGAACTGTACTATTGCACACAGTTCTTACAGCTTTGGTAACAAAAATCAATGGATTTTGCAAATAGTTGTTACACTACAGCCAGGAAGTGTTTTATATAAAGGAATGCAGACACAGGTACATGGAGGGGAGTATTAGGGTGCTCTTCATCTGATGAACTACAAAGGTGTGACCACAGGAAGGCTTTAAGCCACCTTCTGCTTTGCTTTGTGTTCAGCACAGAGCAGTTGTGCAGTCAACTCACATAGCCCAGCTGAGGATCAGCAACTTGGGAGTTCATTGTTATCTTTCTGTATCTTTAGTCTTTTCACTCATGGATGCAGGTACTTTTGGCTGGAAATAACAGCACTAAGTGGTGTCCTTGGAAGGGCCAGGTTTGTTATAGTCAGTAGGGAAAATGAACAGGTGAGAAAACCATTCCGACGCAATCACAGAGAAAAATCTCTCTAGTGGACTATCTTCACTTGATGTTCCTTGACTGTTTTCATTACTTACATGAACTCTCCAGGGCAATCCTGTGCTGGACTGCTGCATCACACAATCTGGAGCTGTGGTGTGCCCTGCATCTCACTGTTCAAGTGGGTGGTTAGATCAGAGCTCAGTGATTGCAACCAACAGGCTACTATTTAACACTTCTAGCTCTCCATTTTGTCTGATATAGATACATGTGTGTATGTGTATGCAGACCAAGAGTTAAATGAGTGACAATTTTGGTTTATTAACAAGGCTTTGAATTCATACCAAGTGTAAGTTTGTACCAGCTACAGTATTGATATTTTTGCCTTGAGCTACAGGAAGTTACCCTTGTGCATGAAAAATATTCCCATGTGAAAACATACATTTCTAACAAAGGTTACATGTTGCAGTTCTGCAAAGTAAATAAAGTACAGCTTTCTGGGTACAGAGATGAGAAAAGAGCAGTTTGTTCTTGCAGTCTTCAGCCAAAGCTGTTATTTTGGTTTGTTGTTGGGTTTTTTGTTCTATTTTTCTGAAAAGAGCAGTACTAAAATAATAAATCATATTCTTCATTTCTCCACAGATCACTGTAAATCTTACTTTTAAAGAAAATTCAGTTTCCCTACAGGATTGTATGGACATCTTGTTTCTGAATTGAGCAGAATCCTGAACATACTGTTTTGTAGTCATTCTAAATGGAAATTCTCTGTAATGTTTTGCTGGCAAGGACATCTCTCTGGGTGCCACTTTTCAATGTGAGACAAGACCTATAGCATGTCACACACGAAAGGAATCTTCCTGTCAATGCAAATAAGCTTTTACATTGGTTTTAGTTGTATATTAGCTATTCAGAAATCCCATTAAGAATAATTGCAGCAGACTACAACAGTGTAACAGTCTGTGGCCATCATAAGGGCTATGGCTAGATTTGCAGCTGTTTTGGTCTTTCAGAAGTAAAGCTCTCATAAGAGCAACCCACAGATTCTTCAGAATGATTTGTTGGCCTGCCCATGGGTCTGTGTTAACCCTCATTAACATCAGTGGGTTCAGTAGGCAGGGACTGAGAGCAGAGGGGTTATACTTGTTTTTTCCCTAGTGGTTTTGAGGACCAGCCTGATGTCATGAGAACTACACAACAGCCCCCAGTATATGGGCATGAGAAGGCTTTGCTCTTCTCACAACAATGTTTTCTAGGTCCTCCTTGCAGGCACTTAAGCTGGCTTTGGGAATGTACACAACTCCAGTGTTAACCCTTGCTCATCATGCTGGCCAAGGGAAATGCTTTCCAAAGTTCCATCTCCCCAAAGCTGTTGACCCTGTTCATGTGACCCTGTGGATCAAAATAGTTCAAGAGCATAAAATACTTTCCTCCTTTCTCTATATATCACCTGTGTCATTTGCTGGCTGAATGACTTCTTTGGTTGGGTATTTTTTTGTTTGTTTGTTTGTTTTTCTTTTGGTCTTCAATAAAATGCAGAAGCCTCAGATTACCAAAACAGCTGCACATACTTTGTCTGACTTAATGTGTTTAAGTCAGGCTCCAGGGTCTGGTCAAGTGCCAGGATCCTGGATCAGCTGCTTTACTAGAATTATGCTGCTGTAATGGAGCCCTGCATTATTGTATTGCAATTATTTTGGCTTGCAGCTGGCTGTTCCCCTCTATTTTTGCTGAAGTGAGATAAAAGGATTTTGTCTTAAAAATAGAATTTTCTTTTCTGAGTCTTACAGAAGCTTTGAGTTACATACTGTGTCCGTAAGAGCGTCCCTCCGTTCATCTTCAGATTTATCTTCAAGGAGAAGAGCAAATAATTTCTTTGTAATAGATTTTGAAGAACAGGACAGTGCTAAATGGTCTCAAAACAGAAAAGTACATTGAAAAGGGAATGAAATAAGTGATTAAAGTATCATGTAATAACATGGGTTCAGGTTCTCAGCAAGAACAGGTTTATTTTCAGCATCAAGCCATTACCAGTAGCAAGTTGTTCTTAAAGCTGTTCCTATTATTTGGAAATCCTTTGTGTAGACAACTAAAAGAATAGATCCAGGTCATAAACTGAAGAAAACTGTTTCCCCAACCTTGAATCTCCTGTATTTGTATCCATTTCTTGTCAAATAACAGCACTCTCAGGTTGATAGCAAACTCCAGCTGATAGCAAAAAGTAAACTGAATGCAGTAATTTCTCTTTGAACTCTTCAACTGTGCCCTTCTTGGTGTTCTTGTTAATAATGCCAGGTCTCCCAGGAGCACTCTCACACAGTTTTATCACATAAGCTTTTTGTTTGACCTTACCTGCTGTTCCCCTGGAACATGGGAAGGGGAGGGGGGGAAGCCAAAATGCCAGCCTTCCTTAATTAAAATTTGAGTCTCAGAAGGTGTTACAATATGTGATTTCATTAGGTATATAATGAAAGTATTTAATCATACCTCTTATTTGCCTGGACATTTTTACTCAGTAGTGAGGTCGCCAAGTTTTAAAGGAGCTCCTTTAAGGTGTGGAGAAGTAACTGAGAGGTGGGTATGCATTTTTAAGTGATCCATAAATTCATTGTAGCCTTGATTTTGCATGTTTGCCCTAAAGGCAGTTGCCTGGCTGATGAAGTAGAAGGCTCTAAACACCAGTTCAGTGCCCTTTGCAAAAGCATTTTCCCCCCTCCTAGGACAGCAAGCACACATATGAATGATTTCTAGAAGCTAATGCTATCCCTTGGGTCCAGGAGCTGGAACTTGGCATCATAGAGAAAGAGCAAAAGAAAATGTAACTGGATATTTCTTTGACGTGTAAGAAGCTCTCATTCTCATGTGTGATATGCAGTGTTAGTTTCATCATTTCTCTTTGGCATAATCTAAGCCACCATGACAGGAGGCTTTCTACCACCCAGCTGAGGCCATTTGTTTTAGGCTGTGACTATTCTGTGCACAAAGCACTCCTTCTCTGCTTTTGTAAAGATGTACCTCCTTCCAGTCGACATAGGATAGGCAGAGTCAGAAAATAGATTTGTCAGGCCCTGATCCTGCCCATCTTTTGAACTGCATTGCTAGGAGAGTTGTCTTATTTCCCTGATTTTTTTTTCCGATTTTTTTAGCAGCAGAGAAGTGCCCCAGGTTGCCAGTGTTGTGCCAAGAAGCACATGAAACCATCCAGACTTTGGATGCTCTGTGCTTTGGGTTTCTACAAAACAACTAAACCCAGGATTTTCACATAGCTTTTTGAGGAAGAATAAATGAAGAGGACAAAGAAGGGCACTTCAGCTAGGTAAGACAGATCCTGCTCCAGCTGTTAGATAGAACTAGCTAATAGAGGATTTCAGAGATGTTCTCCCAGAAATTTCATGTGTGATTATCAGAGTGTTCTCGTCAGCACTTTTTACCACATCCAACAAATAGGTTGGTCTGAAATAATGCAGAATTGCAGGAAATGTTCAGATCTGATTTCTTGTTCTTCTGAAGCCCAGTGAAGGTACTTTTGCACTACTGATTTTGTGAGATTCGTAGCTTTGTAAACAAGGTGGATGATGAAGGCTGGGGAAGACAAAACAAGCTGCCTTCTAACTAGTATTTTCTTCTTCCTCATGTGATTAGAAATCTTGCTGGCTCCTATCTCTGATGCATATACATCTTGCTGAGGTCCTTAAAATGCTACTGAATACAACTCCTTTTCCTCACTGGCCCAGGCTGCCCAGGAGGCTGTGGAGTCTCCTTGTCTGGAGACATTGCAGAGCTGCCTGGACACATTGCTGTGTGAGCTGGTCTAGGTGATCCTGCTCTGGCAGGGGGGTTGCACTAGATGATCTTTCTAGGTCTCTTCCAACCCTAACATTCTATGAGTCTATGATTCTCTCTGTGAGTCTGCCAGCAAATGTGGCTGTTGATCTGTTATAAGGTTCAGGAAGCATGTGTGTGCTCTTAGCAAAGCTATGGCCCATTTAGGGACCAGGGAGCTACAATTCCAGCTCTGCAGAGAATTATTTGAGTCAATGTCATTGTAATTAGTTTAGGAATATAGTTACCATATGTTTTCAGTGAATGCAAGTGGAGCACCATTAACTAAAAATTGTTTTGATCTCATGCAACTTGTTATAACAACCTCATACCTCTAAGTTACCAACTGCTTCTTAAGGCTCCTTTATTTGAGACACAGATACTGTTTTTTCCTTTGTATGTGTGTGAAAAGTAAGTAAAATAATTGTGTGCTCTTAAATTTTGAGGGAAAAGGAATGGATTTTTAGCATTAAGCTGTTACAGATTTGTCCTGCTAGCTCACATGGGATCCAGTTCACATCCATAAATTATCGATGATGTCTTCAAGTGGAATACAAAGCCCAAATATCTTACTAGGCTAAGACATTTTTATGTGTACTGCTGAGAAAAAGCAGACACAGTAGGAGTGGATTATCAACTGCAGCAGATTTGGTTTGCAGCATGCCTTGGATTTTAGATCCAAGCTTAAACTACAAAACTGTTTATGAAATGTTTTGGATTCCAGCTGCACAAGATGCAGTCTAAATCTTCAGACTCACACAGAAAATGACACGCCAGTAGGGAGAGATATTTATTAGTGTGCCTTCTGTGGGAGTCTTCCACACTGCAGACACTTTGGAGTGAGGCTGAAATTGAAACCAGTTTAAATTTATAGCTTAATTTTATGTTTTCCATGTAACTTTTAGTCCATCATTTGCAGTGAAACCCATCAGGTAGTGACCAACTGGACAATGAAAAAAGAAAGCCCTGTTTACTCAGCAGCCAAATAAATCTAACACCTAATGCCTGGGTGTGAGAAGCTAGTCTAAGCACAACACCTCGTTGCAAGCCTTATATGAGCAGCTTTTGTAGCTGGTAATTTCATTGTTCATGTAGGAGGTGAAACATCTGATTGCACTCCTGTACTTGAGTATCTCATGTGAGGTAAGGAGCCTTGGCTGGAGGGACTGATGGACTCCTGTAGCAGGCAGGGCTTTGTTCTGGCTGCTAGAAACCACTTGCCTCAAATTCCTGCTCTCAGTTGTGCTGGGAAGTGATTCCAGTATGCACCTCCCACAGCTTGGCCAACTGTCCTCAGCACAAGGCTCCTCAGCCTGCCTTCCTTTCCTCCTATTTTATAGATAATATTTAGAGTCTGTCTGAGAATCAAAAGGTTCTTTGTGTCAGGACACAGTGTTTGACCTTGCTGAACTGCTTGCTTCAGTGTTGTTGTTGGTTTTTTTATCCTTCCAATTTTGCAAGTATTTTGGGATGGACCAGCTGAGAGCTTTTGACAAATGAGTTGCCAAAAACTTTAGCAAACTTACTGATGTGTGCATGACTGAATGATACTTTTACAATGCCATTTTTTCTTCTCTGGTGAATAACTTAGCATGAGCATTGTGAGTCTCTATGATTATGCAGTAAAAGCTACATCCATAGACTCACATAGAATGTTTTGGGTTGGAAGGAACCTTTGAAGGTCATCTAGTCCAACTCCCCTGCAGTCAGCAGGGACATCTTTAATACTTTACCCACAGCTTATTTTAAAATATAATGGAAAACACAGCCTAGCAAAATTGTGGGAATAGATAAAATCATATTCTTCAGCCTACAAAAGCTCCTGAGTGCCACTCCAGCCAGGGGAATGTAAACCAAAATAGGCCAGAAGTAGCCCTTAGAATATCTGCTGTACTTAGGTGAAAACTCTGCTTGTGGAGTGAACTGGGTGCCATTGCCAGTATGTCATCAAAGGGAGGAGAGACTGGGAAGAGCATCTTGTCTAACATACAAAAGATTAGTCCTTTTCCTTGAAAGATAGGAAGGGTATTGAGAGCTAACTAGCTAACATTTTCGTAAGTATTTCAAGTCTGGAACATGTAATTTAATGCTCTGAATAATACTGAACACAGAGCATGCTCTAATCATATCTTTATTCCCAGAACTTCTTATTAAGCTGATTAATATCTTCTAGCAAGCTGTCCATCCTCATTTTAGAAGTTTCAAGTGATAGCAAATGTGCTTCCTTTCTGGATAAATTTGCCCCCTGTTAATTACAAGGTCTGTTGAAACTTTGAATTTTATTTCTAATCTGAACACTACTAGTTTTATCTTCCAAACATATAAGTTTATTGTACCATTTTCTCTTCTGTTCAAGAACTATCTACCAGCAGATAGCTCTTCATCTTTTGAATAGATTGGGCAGAGTGAACTGGTTTGCACTCTCGGGAAGAGGTGCACTTCCTGACCTCAAGCTTGGGGAGTCTCTGCCAGTGTAAGCCCCTGGGGAAAGCACAGCATTTGGGACTGGGTACAGAATCTGCTGTTACAGTGTTTTCAGTACATCACCAGCTATTCCCTTGTGTCTGTACCCAGAGATGATGCTGGCTCCCTTAGCTTTTCCGTGGGAGCTCCAACTGAATGTCTTTGCAGTGCTCCTGGTGGCAGTTGCAGCAGAGGCTGGGCTGGTGTGTACTGGAGGAGTAGGACACCAGCAAGGCACTGCAGCAGCTGCAGAGCAGGCAGGAGCATCACTAGATCTGTGTAGCATTGCACCCAACCCAGTTAGCCCTGCTGAGGTTTCCCTTTGGAATTTCTTTTGGACTTTGCTTGCCACTGCAGTGTGTTGCCAAGGTATGTGCATTTTGGGTATGCTGGGGGCAACAGCTTGGCTTCTCCCACCGCTACACTGAGTGAAGTGCGAAGGGAGCAGAGAAGCTCTCAGATCTCTTTGCAGCAAAACCACTGTGAATTTGTGCACGTGCCCCACTGTGAATTTGTGCACTGTTCAAGTGGTGAGTGTCGAGTAAGAGCACAAAGAGATTTGCAGTTTAGGGACTGCCCCAATCATCAGCCAAAGTGCTGATTGCTCCTTGCCCACAGTGCTGATACACATACTGCAAAGCTTATCTTGCTCACATGTGCTTCAGATCTGAAATGAGCAATGTAACAGTCCCTCCAAACATGGGTGTGCCATTGATGAAGGATGTATGCTGAGGCCAGCAGAGCCCCAAACATGCTTTAATTACACCTCTGGGTGACCTTACTGGCAGAGGTGTAATTTCACTGTGTTTTGTCTTTTGGGCTTCATAGCCTCATTAAGAAGTTAAAACTTTTCTGGGTCTTGAATTCTGTCTCTCTCCCTCTGGGATGTTGAGTTAGCTGACTGTCAGCATGGTGAGGAAGGTTGTAAAGATTCAGAGAATTACCTTGATGGTATGATGGCCTCTTCTATTTCGACTGCAATCCAAGGCTCATTTTTCCTCTGAGGCTTGCATTGAAATTCTCTGCATGATTTGTTTCTCTGGTTGTTTAACAATGTCTCTCATCTTTGCCCTGATTTAAAAAATCCTTCTTTGTAGCAGAGATAACATGGAGCAGGATGTTATAATTGCAGTAAAGAGGCCCTGGAGCTTGCAGTAATAGAATGGTTCATCTGATGTGTACTGCCATTAGAAAATAACCCACGTATGTATGTTCTCAGGGGACAGTAAAGAGGCTTTTAAGGATTACACTTCATGTAGTATGAAAGCTAATGAGCACAAGACCAAGTATGAAGAGAACTACTGCTGCAGAAAGCATGGTGTGCCGCTTCCTCTTCTCACTTGTTTCCTGACACCTGTGTAGCTCCAAAAGATCCATCTCAGCCCAGAAGTGCATGGCTTTTTGGGCACTGCAGTCAGTTCCCAAGACTTTGGAGAACAGTGTATATTTTCATTTTGTTGAAAAATAAATAGCATGGCAGAAGCAGGGCAGAGCTGAGTGGAGGATTGCAACTGCTGTGTGTGTAGAAAATAAATAATTAATTTGGGGGGAATAGTGATCTCTGATAGTCCATGCCCTCAAAAAAAAATACTTGCTAGAATGATAGAGTCATGAACATTGCAGTCTCAGTTCTCCTGTCTCCATTCTTTCCCTGGCCAGCGCACAGGAACATAGGAAGACATCAACACACAGTAAACACTGAAGGATCCCTTTCCAAAGTGACATGGCAGGCAGAGTCAGAGTTGCAGAATTTGGGCTGAGGAGGCAGGAAATTCAGAGCAGCTGGTTTCTGGTATTTGTTTCTTCACAGCATTTTCATCTTGCTTATAGAGCTCGTTGTGGATAATTCCACATTAATTCACCTTTTAACACTCTGTACCCTCTCTGCTCTGCTGTAGTGTATTTTTTCCTTGTCAGGTTTTTATGTTCAATGGAATGGATGATGAACTTGCATCTTACTTAAAACATTTAACATAGTAAAAGGTCAGACTTTGCTATAAGGTAAAGTGAGGTGGCTTCACTTGAGTTACAGAGCCTTGAAGAGGATGCTTGCTTGTGGCCAAATGGTGTACTAGGGTTCTGCAGCACGGTCTGGCATCCATAAATTTAGTGTTCCAAAGGATACTGATGATAAGCAAGAAGTCCCTGAATATTAAATGAGGAAGAGATGCCAGCCAACATCTTCACAAGGGTACAAGGAGGCCAGTATTTTCTTAAACATTCCTGTTTAGGGAGCAAATGATCAAGAGACCACAGTACCTCCTTCTGGGCCAAATGGCTCCATGGAGCACCACTTTGTGCCAGGGCATCATGGTCCAACTCTGTGAGCCCAGAGCTGATGTTTGATTACATTCCCCAACTTAGCATCACTTGATCCCTAGTCCACCATCAATCTGTTGTTCATGACAACATCTGGGACTTAATTTGACAACTGCAAGTCACATGAGATGAATTATCTATTGCTGCATCTGCTGTCAGTTGACTCCTCTCTGCCTGAACTTTCACTCTGGCAAATACCAGAATAGTAATGCTAATTTTTTTTATTTCTGTCCTCCTTTTCTAATTGGTATATGGGAGAAGAAGAGGGCTTGAAATCTTGTTATTGCTGTGTAAGCCTTCTGTAAACTCAGTTACAGTACTTCTGATGTTGGTAATTTTTGTGACTAAAAATATGCTGACACTGTGCTTGTGCATAGGAAAAAGAGCACATTTGAATGTATAATAATCTGGTGCTTGGGGGAAACATTTGATGCTATATCCCAGCCAACTTAATCACTCCTGGAATGTTATGTATTTGTTTTCCTTTTGCTCAGTTGAGTGGAGACATTAATCTCATATCTCTGGAAAAGCATCTTTAATGCTAAAATGTTGATCAGAGGCACCCAATATTTTTCTGGCATCAGAAAAGCTTTTGAAGGAGAGCTATCAATTGACAATAGACTGGCAGAAACAGAGACATTTGTTACTTTATTTTTCTTACATAATGCAGAAATACCCAGGTGGTGATTTCCAATTCATGAAATATATGGAACCTTGCACTGTATTCATGAATATTAGTTGAGCTGGTGTGATGCACATTTTTCATATAAAAATAAGAGTCACAGAATCACAAAGGTTGGTATCTTCAAGTCCAACCACACCTATCACTAACATACCACTAAACCATGGTCTTAATTGCATCTAAGTGTTTCTTAAATGCCTCCAGGGCTGGTGACTCCACCAGCTCCCTGGGCAGCCTGTTGTGGCTCCTTCTGATAAAGAGAAATTGTTCATACATTTATAGTGATTGAGGCTGGCTGCATTTTTCAAGGACAAGATCTTCCTGCATCTTCCTTTCCTTTCTCACTTTTTCTGCAAAATCCTTCTTCTTTAAACAGTGGCATCACCCAGCCAGCTCACTTCCACCCAGCAAGGCTCATTCTCGGGCTGGACCATGTTGCTGCTAGGCAGAGCACTGCTTGTGCTTCAGTTGCCATCCACGCTTCTGCCTCTTTTGCAGCTTTGCCCTCCAGATCATCTAGGCTTTGCCCATTTCTCAGTGAATCCTGGCAGAGCTGTCCCAGCAGAATACCTCTGGTGTTGTGATGACTTTGAACAGAGCCAACTGCAGGTGGAAGCAGAGGCATCAACTTTGAGGTGATAGAGAGCAGCCCTACAGCAAAGGACTTGGGGTANCTAGTTGGGGATGTCCCTGCCCACTGCGGGGGGGGTTGGACTAGATGAGCTCCAGAGGTCCCTTCCAACCCAAACCATTCTAGGATTCTATGAACTTCTCCTCCCTGTGCAGTCACGTGTGTCAGCAGTGTTCCCACCCAGCAAAAGGGAGGGCCAGAGTCTCCCTAATTTATGATTTATCTCTTTTGCCAAACACAAAACCAGTAGGGTGGAATATGACCCTTAATATTCTCTAATTGCATATAAAAGCCTTGCAAATAGAAGCCAGTATGTGTATGGATGGTCTTGATTAAATTAAGCTTTCTCTGTTTGCATCATGCTAGGGAGCTGCGTTACAAGAAAAGCAAGAGCGTAAGATAAGAAACGTGACCTGAAAGAAAACTACCAGATTAGACTATGAAGGTCAAATACTGGTGTTTTTTAAAGCCAGTGGGAGTTTTGTCTCTGTCTGTGCCAGAAGCCAGTAGTACCCTGGGTCTGTTCAGGGCTTTACAATCCTGTGCTGAAGTCAGGCATCCCTCAAGGTGCTCTCTGCCACAGGATTGAGGAGCATGAGGAAGGTGTGCTGCCCACTCGTGTTAGCCCCACCAGGGCTCTCAGCTCCTGTTTGTTTATTCCCTTTCAATTTTCACTTCCAGTAATGCTTCTCTAGAAATAGAGCAACTTTTTGGTGTATGCAGAGAGAAATGATGGGTTCATTTGCTGTTCTTTAAAACGTCTTAATGTTGCCCCTACAAGCGACAGGGTATTTGAAGACAGCTTTCTTCTTCCAGGTTACCAGCCTGTCCTGCCGAACCAGCAGCAGGGGTTCCAGGGTCTCATGGGAATGCAGCAGCCTCCCCAAAGCCAGAACCTGATGAATAATCAACAGGGAAATCAGGTGCAAGGCATGATGGTGCAGTATCCAGCCATGTCCTCTTATCAGGTACTTGGGAGCCATAAACCAAGATTGCTTTGGTGGGAGAGTGCTTAATTGAATTAAGTTTCTGTATCAGAGAATGGTCTGTGTTACTTCATTAGGACAGTATGTGGCAGGAGGCCTCCTGATAAATAGGCTTCAAAGTCAGATTGGTTTCTTTGCTTCCTGTTTACATCTTCTTAATGCTCTTGATTTTCATTCTGAGTTGGGAATACTTCAAATGAACTATTTATTACAGCCTGCAGTGCGGGTAAAATGTCAAAAAGGATGAAGGAATTCTAATTCTTCCTGTGAAGCAAATGAATTTACAGAACTGAAAGACAGAGCATCGTTCTTTTTTCTTTTTGTCCAGTGCAATATTGTTTCCTGTAATGAAGTAATGCAGTTGAGGGCTTTGCTTGATCCAGTTAAAAATTACTCATCTGTGGAGACTCCTGCCAAGGATCTCACCATGTCTTCTGTAACAAGCTCTAGCCAGATAGATTTTTGTTTACTGGGGACAGGGAAAGCAGTAGCTTGATTTTTACCAAGTCCATAAGTTACCCAGACTTACTTCCCCAACTTACAGCTGGTTTCTGTGAGATATACCAAGAGCCTGCGAGAGATGGGCTGTGCTTATGTTCCGTGCTCGTCCCTCTGGAAAGTTGAGAAGCTAAATGCCATCTAATTCATTTTACTAGACTGCACTGATGGAGCAGCCATTCACCTTTTCCCTTGGCCTCTCTGAAAACAGCACAGCAACCCAGGTGGAAATAGGGGAATAGCTTGTGGATAAAATTTTCCCCTTACCTCTTCAAAATTACTACACGGAAGATGTATTTTAAAGGTCAAGTGAAAGGTTTAGACCTTTTGGTTGGTTTAGATGTACCAAGGTTGAATCTTCTGCTTGCCCTGATCTCAGAAATTCATATTCAGCCAGAGTATAACAGAGCCACTTACTAGACCCAGGAGCAGAGGGACTTCTCTTCAACCCTTCTCTAACAAAGAGGATTCACACCACCACATTTTGGCACAACGTGTTGCATGCTCAAATCCAGCTAGAAGGAAGATAAGGATACTCAGGACCTCCTTTTAATTTGTATACTAACTACTGTTTTCTTTCCCTACGTCTTTCCGTATCCCTACCTAGGTGCCAATGACCCAGGGTTCTCAAGGATTGCCACAACAATCATATCAACAACCAATCATGCTACCTAATCAATCAGGTCAAGGAACACTTACAGCCACTGGAATGCCTGTCTACTGTAATGTCATACCTCCTACCCCACAGAACAACCTCCGGTTGCTTGCTCCCCACTGCCCCTCCAATAACGTTCCAGTTATTTCTGCCAGCTGCAGGACAAACTGTGCCAGCATTAACAGTGCAGGGTGGCAGGTCAAGTACTGACACTGTGGCTTTAGCATGGATATACCAGGAGAGTGGTGCATTATTTGACAAATAACTCATGGCCTTCAAATGAAGAGGAACACAACAGGAGAATCAGTTGAGGACAGAAGTACTGACTACGCTCAAGTGATTTGCTGCTGGAAAAATCTGTAAAAAATAATAAAAATAAAGTAAATTTTGAAGAAAAAAAACCCACAAAAAACAAAAAAAACAATGTTTGCTGGTTAATGGTGCATATTTTTGTCATGTCTGCTAGATATGCCTTTATAGCTTAGCTAGTGACATGAATTCATTGAGGTAAGATTTTTTCCTACCACGGAACACCACTGTGTAGATTGTAATATCCCCAATTCGGATTAGTTTTGTACTTTGTGTTGAGTTTGTGAAGCTAAAAGTATTTAAAAATATAATAAAAATCACATTGTACCAAAGCTGTAATGGAAATGAAGAAAAAAATTTAAAACATAAAAAAAGAATTACTGAACGGAAGGAATAATTTATATACACTATAGAGGTTTTTTTATGGATATATACTGTATTGTAGTGCTTAATCACAATAAAGCTATTTGACCTCATGGAGAAAGGTCATGTTTCTACCACCTGCTTGGTCTCCTCTCTGTTTCTCAGTGAGTGAACTCCCCTTTCTTTCTGTTTTGTCTTGTTTCAGGTGAAGCTAAGGGGGGATGATGCTTAATGGGCTTCTGGGAGTTTGATGAAAAGGCAATGTACCTGTGTCTTAGTGTGTGGTACCCTAATTGCTAACACCACTTAGAAATAGTAGCAGAGACACCCAGAAGTGTTCAGGGCTCCAGATCATCTTAAATTAAGTTTGTGCTTTTCCAGTCCCTAGAACTAGTAATGTCACTAGACCCCATCTGCAAGCCTATGTCTGCTAACTTATACCTGTTCAAGAAGCCAACAGACAGTTGAATGTAAGAAGACACATGCCTCATGATATGCCATCCACTGACTGGAAGACCAATTGCTACTGAGGTAGCCAGCTCAGCACCCAGCAATTATTCTGCTCTGTAGAGATACTCTACCCAATTATTGCTACTCCAGCTATAAAGCTGTTATGCAACGAAGTGTGATGACCCAAGTATCTCATCCATTGTTCAGGCAGTGGGGATGAACAATATATTGGGGCTTTTGGCTCTTGAAATATGAAGCACAGTGGTTGGCCAGAAATTTTTAGAAACTTTTTTTAATTCCTGTGGTGTTTCTCATTATTACAGCCATGTTCTCTCAAAACTCCCAGCTTGTTCTAATCAATTATTCTTCATTCATAAATGCTCCATGGAGTTCCTCATTCTGCTTCAGTGATGACAACATTCAAGTAGCAAATGTGTTTACCAGACAAAAGGCTGTGTTATTTTTCACTTAAGCTTCATTTTTGACCACTTTTGAACACTTTCTCAATAGGTAGGAGTTGAGCCCCTCAGAATTATGCATATGCCTGAGGTCCTTTTGTGCCTAAAATCTGCTTGTGTCATAGTATGACAGTAGCCTACAGTGCCCTTGACCATTTTTCATCTGAGTGTGAATCAGCTTTTATTTTCTCTGTAAGAAGGGCAGCAGTGTTTGCTTTGCACACTTCAGCTCTGGAAGCAGGAGCTGGAAGGGCTACAACCTATATTTAAAACAAATCTTTTTCTTTTCTGTACGATAAATAGATACCTTTTAGGGTTCAGTCTTGTTTTTACATATGTCTTAAGTGTGGGATTTCTACTGAATCCAGTCCTGTGGGATCATAAGAAAGCTGAACACTGAGCTTTATGTAGTGGAATCACGATTCATTTGCGGAGAGACAGTTAAGAACACGAGCAGGTAAGCAAACACAATTCACTCTTCAATTAGAGGTGAAATGCCTTGGGAGAGCACACTGATTGCTTGCCCTTTTTTTTTTTCTTTTTTAACTGGAGAACCAGCATTTGAATTTTGCCTGTGACCCTGAGCTCTCATTTCTGTTGTCCTGCATTGTATGTCTCCTTTCCTTTTCATGCTTTATATACTGTGGAGGATTTTATCCTAGCGTTACGATAATTACAATAATTGGATTTGCTGCTGCTGGGTGACTGATGGCTGAATGAATGGTTGTCCTTCTCTGTCAAGGCTCCAGAGTCCAGCAGGAAGGATCCACAAGTGACCTTGTACAGGACAGGTTGTGTATAGCCAGGCTGAACGAGAAGGAAAGGGAGGGTAGAAATCCCTGTGCATGCATTGTCTGGTGTGAAGAGACCTTTTGGTAATCACTGTAAGTCCTGTTTCTT
Source organism: Bucco capensis (assembly GCA_013396975.1). Classification (NCBI taxonomy): domain Eukaryota; kingdom Metazoa; phylum Chordata; class Aves; order Piciformes; family Bucconidae; genus Bucco; species Bucco capensis. The sequence continues at coordinate 507,263 of VWZO01010634.1, read as the reverse complement.
CTTTGAAGCACTACTGTTCCCTTATTGATTTTCTTTCTTGTCACGAGGACTATGAATGAGTTGCGTGGTTAAAATTGCTCTCAGCAAGCTGGGCTGTAGGTGCTCTCAGCAGTGATGGGGAAGGGAGTCAAAAAACAAAGCCGAGGAATCTTCTATAGCGAGAATCTCATCGTGTTCTTATTCTACTCATGGTCATGTCCCTTTGGCAAACAGCATACCCTGTGACTGACCATGGCCATCAGTTCCCATGATTTGCCTGTCTCGGCCCATTTGGTGACCAGCTTGTGTAAAATATTTGCATAGTTGTGGGAGGAGGGATCCTGCTGCCTGACTTGTCTCAGCCTTGTGGCAGCAGCAGCTACCTGCAGGTGAATGCATCTTCCTGCCAAAAGGAGACTTTTAACTTTTCATGTAAAACTGAGTACTTTCAGGAGGAGGTCACAGCCACCCACCCCAAAATGGCCTACATCTTCTGATTGTCTCACTCTCCAAAGAGTTTCAATCTCCTTAGGCAAATAAGGAAACTGAATTTGATCTCCCTCAGCTATGGAGCATGCCCTAGTTATTAAGGTTTCATATACATGGGGGAGACATCTCACGTGGTGCTGCACAATACTTGCTTTATGCTGGAAGAATGTGTTTGAAGACAATAGAGCAACTCTGCTTCTGTATCAAGTGAGGAACAAAACCGATTCTCTTTTTTTTTTTTTTTATTAACTCATACAATGCTTTTAAGCCTTTCTCTTAAACTTCCTGTTTTTTAATATAAAGAACTGAGCTGGATTGCTTAGCAGCCCTCTGTTACTAAACCAGAGATGTTTCAGCTGTGTCAGAAAGTGAGAAGGAAGAAAAAGAGAAGTGACCTGCAAATAGATGTGACAGAATGGGGTAGGTGAAGCTCAGTCCTGCTTGCTTAGTCCTTTAAAATATTTTGTAGGCACCATAAGAGGACTCACCTGGCCAAACTTACTGCAAGTAACTGTGCAATTGGTCACTTCAAATTCAGAAATAGTAATGAAATGATTTACAGGGCATGCTCCTCTTCTGCAGGATTGCCCTGTCACAATGAGCTTGTGTTTCTCTAGCCTTCCCTTGTAAAGCAGCAGGCTCAGGCAGCTGCTCTGTGCCAGCCCTGTTGCAATGCTAAGGACTGGACATTAGACTGGACATTAGGAAGCACTTCCTCACGCAGAGGGTGATTGGGCTCTGGAATAGGCTGCCCAGGGAGGTGGTGGAGTCACCATCCCTGGAGGTGTTTAAAAAAAGATTGGATGTGGCACTGAGTGGCATGGTTTAGATGTTGGGTGTATAGGGTCATAGGCTGGACTTGATGATCCTGGGGGTCTTTTCCAGTCTTCGTGATTCTGTGATTCTGTGACTCTTCATCCCTTTACCTGCTGCACACTTGCTTAAGTCCTTAGTTGTATCTTGCTTTCTCCTTTTTTTTTTTTAATCCTCTGAAACTGATGGAGAATTCTCCCAAGGCCTTACACATATTTAATTTGCCAGTGTTCTGTTAATTTATATTGCACTGAGGCATATCCTGAATTAAGCTGACTGCATCAGATGACACTGATGGGTTTTTGGATGGGTCTAATTCATTTGGCCTGTAATTTGCAGAGACTGTATGCCCTGATGGAAGCCAGATGCCATTTGCTATTGTTCTGCTCTTTGTGCTGCTGCCCAAGAACTCAATGATGTTCTTCTAAAATTGTATTCCCTTATGTGTCTGTTTAACTGTGGGAACAGCTTCCTGTACTGAAGGGAGACTGCATAGATTATCCCAACAGCAAGGAATGGATGTAGCATGTGCAGAGCATCTTGCTTTCTGCCCTGGCATGGTCATGGAGTCCTTCAATGCAATTGTCTCACAGGTGTTCCCAAAACACCTGGTTGGTGTCCTTCCAGCCCTTCTGTTCACAAGGCTGCTGAGCCACAACTCCCATGTATTGCCCTCTTTGGGCTAACTGCAGAGAAACCACTTTCCTCCCTTAACAGCCAGTGGAGAGGCTCTGGTGGAGGGCAATGCCCACTCAGGGCTGGGAGGTTTGACTGGCTTGTCTCCCAGAGCTCCAATCTTGACTGACAAGGAAGAGGAAGACTGGCTTCCTTAGTCCTCAGGAATATGCTGCTCATGCTTAGCCTAGAGACTATGCTCTAGAAGTGCTTACACCTTCAACACTTTCTTAGCTAAATGTGGTCTAACCCCACATTTCTGGTGTGGGACATCATCTGTGGCCAGCTTAGAGCAGACATTGAGCCAAGCTCTGACTGGTGCTTTGCCAACAATCCTATGAACCTCAAGTGCTACTCAAAAGCTGCGTGGCAGGCAACAGAAATGCCTTGTGGGTTTTAGAGGAGAGGAAGCCTTCTCCTGTGGATATCACCTGCACTTACCTTAATACAGGTGATGCAGCAGTTTTGGGGATGTCTGCTGTCAAAACAGGGCAAAAGATCCCCATTTCTAACTGAATTTCTGGCCCTGCTTTGCTGTAAGAATTGACTGTCTTCCCTGCTGGTTCCTTTCATTCTTGAGGAAAGTGAATATAATGAGCCTTTGAGGCAGTGGACTGAGGGTTAAATAATTGATGCCATACTGTTTCTGAGGATGGTTGGCCCAGCACTCAGTGAGTGACATGAGCATACTGCTATTTGTTTTGGAGAGTATGGCTTTGGGTTGGATACTGCTAAGAATACTGCTTTTCAGTGCATGTCAGAGGGGGGAAGTCAAACCCCACCCTTCTGGCTGTTTTTACACTATCCCACCAACTGTGGAAGAGGATGATTCCTCATGACTTTTCCTGGTACAACAACAAGGGGGGGATAAGGGGGAGGGGAATTGCTTTTTAAACCAGCAGTCTCCAAATGAAAAAAAAACCAACAACAAGAGAAGAGCTCTTTTTGCCCCACAGTCTATGCAGACAACCTGTGGCATGCCTTTCTGCAGGATGCTACGAGTGCTTCCAGAAATAGGTGGACGAGGCCAGAGAAGAAAGTTGTACTGAAGGCAGAGAGCAGCCTAAAGACATGGCCCCAGACACCATCAGAGGTGAGTACTGGACTGGGAATGAACCACTGACCTGACCAAATGTGACAGTTCCATAAAGCAATATTTGCTGTCCAAAAGCTAATCAACACATTTAAAAATGGGTTTGCTCTGATAAAGTTCATCCTGTCACAAACTTTGTAAGGATCAGCACAANCTCTTCCAGCTGGAACTGTTCTAGGATTCTATGATTCTAAGAAGGGGAGCCTAACTTTGGCTTAATTTTCTTCAGTGTAATGTCAATGCCCCTGACTTGTATGAGTAACCATGACTGGCCTTGCAGAGCTACTGGTTCTGCTGTTCAGAATAGAATGGAATACCCCACTGAGGACAACATAAACCTTCCAATGGGAAGTGCCTCGTGGGCTTTTCATCACCTTTCATTTTTTCTTTGTAGCATGTATTGTTCATTGTTGTTGTAAAGGTTAATTATGCACAAGGAATGCTCTTGTGCTAAAAGTTGATTGCTGTAGCTGATGATAATTGAAATACTTTTTTTTAAGGTGGCATTTTATCTATAATCCATTATTTCATGTTAATAGTCCTGGCCTTTCTGAGCATCAGGTGTAGTTGCTACTAAAAGTAGGTCTTACAGTGTTGTGTCATTGACCTAACAGAGATTAATTTATGTAGGAATTAGAGGAATAAACTGCAAGAGAGCACCTGAGATTTAGTTTTCAAGCTGAAGAATAGCAGGTGTTCTGGGTAAACTTATGGAGGGCTTGTTGAAAAGCAAGATTGAATTCTTCCCTGGTTTTTACTTGGAGAGAACAGCTGCAAACCCCCACTTGGTACTTACTGAAGCACTACATGTCAGCTCATCCTTGTGTTTTTGTGGAATCATTTGGGAGGCTGCAGATTTAGGGGGAAAAAGTTTTAAAACCTTTGTCTTTTATGTTGTGGGTAAAGTTTTACAGAAGACAGTTGTAAAAGGAAATGGAAGTAGAAGATAATGTGATAGCACAAAGGTCTATGCTTCCCCAGCACAGAAATGATCTCCATTAAACTCTACATCCCTAGAGGAATGCTTTAGAAAGGTGCCCTCAAAGAGTGCTGTGTACCTGGAGATAAAAAGCAGACTTCACAGTTCCCAAGGATACACAGGTTGGATTTTTAACTGGGTATGAATCAAGGCATTTGCCATACCCAAGTTTGCCTTCCAAATCTATGCTAGATCATCTCCACCACCATGAAAAACTGCTTTCATCTGCATGGAAAACAGATGTACATGACAGCCTTGGGTAATTTTCTTTAGTGGCCACTGAGTGTGCTAGGAAGACCAAGGGAATTGCTAGTAGACAAGACTGGACATTTTCTACTTAGCTCCCATTAACTTTGATTTCATGAGGATCAACTCTTTTGCCAGGTGGAACTTGCTGGGGGAAAGGGCTTCTGTGCATGTATGTGTGTGTATGTGAGTGAACATTTTCATGATGGAGAAAAAAGAATTGTTTGGGTTTTCTGTTTTTTAGTGTTGGTGTTTTTTTTTTTCTCTGAAGCCTTTCAATTAAAAACAAAGGGTTTACAAAATTTCTTGTGAACCTTGCTTCTGTTTTCCAAGCTAAGTGTTGCTGATGCATTGAGGACAGGTTTTAGTCACCATGTCAGGCAGTACAGTCCTTTGATGTGTAAATTGTCATGCAGCTATTTGCACAAGAAATAATCTTATCGAAGAACCAAGGAGGGGAAAAATAATGACACTGAGATCAAACCAAATTTGGACACATGTTGCCTTTGAGAAAAAGAAAAGGTTTCAAATGTATTAGAGAATATTTCCACAGGGGAGCAAGGAGATCAGACCTTAAAGCAAAGTGCTGGAGATTTGTAGGCTTCCTGTAAATATCAGTTTAGAGCAATTCACACCTGTACTCTCAGTTGCTTTAGAACATAAACCTGATGAGGAAAGACTGAGGGATCTGGGCCTGTTTAGCCTGGAAAAGAGAAGGTTGAGGGGAGACCTCCTGGCTCTCTAAGACTACCTGAAAGGAGGTTGTAGAGAGGCAGGGACTGGTCTGTTCTCCCTGGTGGAGAGTGATAGGACAAGGGGAAATGGATGGAAATTGCACCAGGGGAGGTTCAGGCTAGACATTAGGAGGAATTTCTTTGCTGCAAGGGTTGTTAGCCATTGGAACAGGCTGCCCAGGGAGGTGCTTGAGTCCCCATCCCTGGAGGTGTTTAAGAGACAGGTAGATGTTGCATTGGGAGGCATCATTTAGCAGGTTGCTAGGGCTAGGACAAAGGCTGCACTGATGATCTTCAAGGTCTCTTCCAGCTGGAACTGTTCTAGGATTCTATGGTTGTATGATTAACAGTAAGTAAAAGAGAGGTCAACCAGCATTCAGAATCTCCCTGATGACCCAAATTTTCAGTGAGGTTGAAGTCTTGACTACACTTAAGCTCAAGATGAAGTTTGTGTCCTGCAGAGCAGGCAGCAATGCATTTGCATGGAGCTCCTAGGTAGCACTTGAACCAAGCTCCTGCCTCTGTTAATGGTCATTCTTTCATTTTGTTTCATCTGCACAGATGAAACACTGAGACATTCAGCATGCTGGAATGCAGAACTGCCTCAGGCATCCACAGTCCTGCTTCCTACTGAGTGCATAAGCCTGTTGGGCAACATGTTCCCCTGACTGTGGGCTATGCACAGCTTGATATTTCTTTTGTTGGCGTGGATATCAGAAAAACCACACGCCATGGAGCTTGCTGCCATATTTCACTAGGCTGAAATGATCAGGGAGTGTTTCAGAAACTACAAAGGGGTCCAAATTACATGGATGACACTCAGGTAAATCTGGATCCTTCCTGCTGTCCTGGGGATAGAAGAGAGGAGGAAATGGTCTGTTTTAAGTATTTCTTGAACAGATTTTCTCCTTCAAGTCCACTGGGAGTTGAAGATTATCTGTAGTTGGCATGTGGTGGAAGGAGTTACTGCTGATGTGCAAATAAAGATGTTGAAGACATCAGAGCTGTCACACAGCAGTGGAATGAGCTCTGGACATGAAGCATTCATACAGCACAGGAAAAATTTTGATCTGAGAGTTGTTCTATTATTTATTCATGTGCTTCTATGCTCCCCTGGACTGAGGCTGTATTTTTTTGAGAGCTGCCTTGCTCTACAGCAGCTGTTCTGTGGTACAGAACTAGAAGCATTGCCCCTTGTTGCTGAAGAAATAATTGAGGTTTGGATCCAATCTTTTTTTGAGTGGGAAGACTAATTGTCTGAACAGATGTGTGTATCTGCTTAGCAAAAAATACCTGTTTGTGAGAGTACAAGTGTGTAAAAGGAAGCTGCAATTTTTTCAAAGCACTCATCCAACCCAGGACTTTTCAGGTATAACTGTAATTTATGACCTTTCTTCTCATCAGTGAAGCATCAGGTTTTTTTACAACAAGGAGTAAGATGTAGCTACAAAGATACCAGTGGCTCTTTCAAAACACTTCTGTGCAAAGAAATATGCCTTTGTTGTTTTTTTGGTTTTGTTTTTTTTGTGAGAACTAAAAATTTCTTCATCATTCAAAGGCAACAGAAATAGCTGAGAGCAAGCTGCAGTGGCAAGGGTGTTTTGCTCAGTTCTGCTGGGATGAGCTCTCTGGATGCTAAAGAGAAATTATACTGCTTTTTTTTTTTCTTTTCCTCCCTTTTCCCTTCCTCTTTGTGCTCCTCAGTTTTGTTCCAGTTAAATAAGCCTGTCCTGCTGGGAGCTGGGGTTAAAGGGGCATCATACACAGAAAACAAATGGCTTGCAGATTGGGTGAGAGAGGCGTGATGGTGGCTAGGTTTTGGGCCCACACGATGGGGTTCAGAGCAGATAAAATGCTGCTGTGTACTCCAGGCATGTGCACTGAGCCTCTGGGGAGCAGTGTGGCAAAGCTTCTGAAGCTGCTGGCTGAAGTGAGGAGCCTGCACTCATACTTGCTTGTGAAGGCATGCCAGCAGCAGCAGTGTGAGCCATGTGTGACCTGCTGCCGACAGGGCTTGCAAATGAAGTCATAGCCCTGGCTGCCTGTTCCTGTGCCTATTATGGGCAGTACTGTAGTGCTCTTTGTACAGTGAAAGGATGAAAGAGCCAGCTGTGACCACACACAAGGTGGCAGGGAGGGCATTTCTAGGATCAGCAATATGTGTAGCATCAGTAGAAAATGGCTGCCTAACACTCTGGTACCCTTGAGATTCAGAAGGGAGATGAAACAGATGCTAATAACCACCCTGTGGGACTGGTTCTGTGGGAGAGGACCAATCTTTTGAGCTCACACAGAAACGCAGGCAGATTCTCAACCCATGCTGCTGAGAAAGAATATTTTCCTTTGCTGCTGCTGCTCCTTTCATTAGAAAAAAAGCTATTATTCTCAGTTTTTTATGATAAAGACATATCCTATACAGAGCTCTGTCAGAATGCAATATTCTTGAGTGGAATGAATCTCTGTGTGCAAGTCCTATTCCTCTCTGTTGACAATAGGGGAGCTGAAATAATTAATGCAGCTTGACAGCTAACTTCTAGAGAGTGAGAAGTGGGATAAATGATACCCAGGGCACAGAAATCATTCCAGGTAGACCCATGACAACTGCTGGATTGCCAGTGCCCTGTGCTGCCTATTACTAAAACACACCGTCCCCCTGTCCCCCTCCCCCCCCCCCCATATTTTATGAAGTGGAGCACAGCCTTTTTAAAATGAATCAGTGCAGTGGGTCTCAGGGGTTGGAGTTGGAGAAAAGGCCTCAAGGTCTGGAATGCCTTCTCACAGAATGACTTATTTCTCTGGAATCTGTAAAACCTTACGCTGTGGGAAGACCAAGGGGAAGCACTGGGATGTGAGCTATGCCACTGATGGATCATGGAGCAAGGGCTCTCAATTCAGTGCACTGTCTCTGTGAAGCCCAGAAAACCAAGGGTCACAACCATTGTGGTTTTTAGCCTATTACCCACTGTATTTCTTCTCAACAGTCATTTATCTGTCTGCCTTCTCAGGTGGCTGGCAGCTTGTAAGAGAATCTGGGTCCCATGCCAGCCTACACAGGAGTTAAGACCCTGACAGCAGAGACCCACATTATCAGTGGTTTTCAGATAGCAATGAGTGTCATCTGCAGGCCCAACTGCTTCAACAGATGGACATTCCTGTCAGTCAGCTTTGCTTCACATCCACACTTAGCTTGCAAATAGTGCCTAATGCCAATGGCCCTAGACATTCATCTATGTGACCTTCTGGTCACTTGTGTGGACTAAGCCATCCTGGCATCCATGAAGCTCAGAGTCACAATAAAGCAGGCATCCTGCTCAGTAATCTGCTGTGACATTTAATCCTCCTTGTGTTTCTTGCTCACTTCCAGCAGCCAAATTAGGCATTAAGAGCTCCCTGTGCCTGTGGAATCTGGAGCTGTGCTTCAGCTGGTGGCATTGCCACCTCCCAACCAGCACTGATAACTTCTTGGCACAGTTCAACTCTGCAGTAAGCTGATAGAACTAGTATAAATATTACACACACTCAGCTTTTACAAGAAGAGGAGAGCTCTAGGGAATGCACAGAACAACTTTGCAAGCATTGTTTTTCCAACCTCAGTCAGAGCAGACAAGGTCTCCCCAAGGATGTGTGAACTCCTGCAAACTGGAGCAGGGTCCTCATGGGTCTGGCTCAGCTGGCGGTTGGTGCCAAGACAGGTCTGAGAGGCTCCTGCACAGGCATGCTGCTGGGCTCTGGTTACACCTTGCTTTTCCTTTCAACATAAGCTTTCTCCACCATTCAGAGAGCACCAACCTTCCCTCCCCTCAGAAATCATAGAATCATAGAATGGCCCAGACNATCTGCTGCTCATGCCTCTCCTGATGCAGCCCAGGATCTAGTCTGGTCTAGTGTGTGGTGTCCCTGCCCATGGCAGGGGGGTTGGAACTAGATGATCTCTAAGGTCCCTTCCAACCTGGGCTATTCTGTTATTCTGTGTAATTTCTGCCTTTGTCCCTGCCCTTGTCCTTTCCCCCAAGACAAACTTGTGGTGTGGAAAAGCAGGCAGTCACATACAGGATGGAAAATGAGACAGAGCTTCCTGCTTAACTGTGCTATTCTGTATGCTGAGATTTTAGTAAGTGTACCATAAAATTGGGGAATTTTTTTGTCCAGGTTCTTGCAAGAAGACAGAGCAAAACAAGGCTGTATCTTCTGAGCCCAGATGTACTGCACTCCTAGGTCCTCTGGAAAGGAAGGACCAATAAAGATGTGACATGAATGTATGCTCCTGAAGAAGGGCTGAAAAACATCAGGTTCCCTCCTCACCCCTGTCTCAGCAGGCCTACTGTGAAATCAAATTTTCCCAACAAGGCCAGGTTTGAAGAACATGAAGCACATGAAGTCTCCTGAGGAGGCTATATTTGAAAACTGTGTTCTCAATGTGCTATAGTTGAACAGCATGAGATCAGACTCATTGGGATTTCCCACACTCTAATGTCATTCTTTGATAGCTCATTCATCTCACCTTTTCATGATGCTCCCACCTGAACACATACATCAAGGATCTCTGTGGGGCCCATGACCAAAATCAATGTCCTTGTGGGTACATTTTAAGCCTGTGGAATAGCTAAGCAGAAATAAAAGCATCATGAATGTCAGTGGGGTACTTTTTGTGGAAATACGAACCTAGGCATGAAACAGAGGAAATACAGCCTAAAAGGTATCTCTCTGTCAAAGAATCCTGTCCAAAGCACTGTATCAGCCCTCTTGATTTCATTCATAATTGAATATAAAACCGTTTAGACATTTTGTCCCCCTGCCCCCATGTGCATGCTTTGGACTCCTACCCATCTAGTGCTTTGAGACATCCTGGGCTACAGACATCTGGCAAGATTTTCTGAGGTGCTTGTAGCATAGAGAGATTTGAGCTGGTATTAAACATGGATGGTGGGGCCTCTGTAGCACCAGGGGGTTGATTTAAATCTGTTTTCCTGACTGTGTTTCATAGTTAGTGTTCAACCACCTCAACAACACCATTTTAAGTAACTGAGCTGGCAGTGTGAGGCTTGAAAAGCTATGTCAGGAGCCTCTACCTGCTTCATGCTTTTTTGTTTGTCCACAACCACTTTCCCAAGCTGAGGACTGACCTGTATGCAGCACCCTGTTGTTTCCTGAGCAGTTCCTGCTCCAAGCACTTCTACAAGGGACTGAGGAAGGAAACAAAGGCTTCACTAGCAGCAAGTGTGTCAGTGTCCCTACACACTGCTGCTCCAGTGTTACAGGAATGCTCCAAGATCAGAAAGAGATGGACAAACATCTTATTCTATTGTCATGCTTGTGCTTAGAAACTAAAACTTTGATCAGATATAGCTCACAGATGAACACTAAGAAACACAGACAAAGTATCTATTCCACAACCATCCTGAAGATTTTTGCTATTTGAAGGGGACTTGGGCTTGATGCTCTCTAATTAAGTCTTGGCTTTGTTAGGCAGCAGCTGTGGATTACTTACAGTCACTGGTGGTGGTGATGGGGCAGCTGTGTATAATTGACCTTCGTTAGAGCTTCTGGTCTTTTCTTTGGAAGGAAGAAGAAAGTGAGCTGAGCAGAGTGCTGGGAGTGAGTCCTGGCGAGTACTAATTCTAGTTGCTACTTTATCCTGTAATTCTTGTATCTGAGATGTTGTGATTGGTTTGGGTTGGTTTCCATGTCAGTACAACAGAGGTGAGCTTTTCTTGCTGTAGTGAACACAGGTACTGCATCAGTCTGTTGGTTAATATTGTGAAATGCTTTGAAGGGCATAATGTGCATGTTGGGGACATCGAACTGTGAGCAGTGGTACAAAGTCCCTGTATCTAACTGAAGTAGAGTCCCTGCCTTTTTGTCCTAGTTCCCTAGTCCTCTTATTATTGCTCTTATAACACCTCAGTGTAGAGCATTGCTCTAGTCCTACTCCTTTGTAGCTTTACTCTTAAGTTAACTCTATTTCCTTAACCCTTGAGCTATTACACACTGAAGTTCTCACCTTGTACCCTACCTGCTTGCTCCCATTTGTTTTGCCTGAGTTTAGCAACCAGCTGCTTCCAGTCTTAGTTGCTGATGTCTTCTGTGTAGATGATAAATCCACTGCAGCTGTGAAGGACTTAACCACATGGAAGTATCTGTGCAGGTATTTCTGTAGGTTGAGTGCTAAATAGGACCTATGACTATGTCAGCAATATACCTGTCAACAGATACATGTTCTCACAATGGCAACCAGTAAAAAAATTCTATCTTTTTTTTCTGTGAGCAGTCTTTACTGCTTGCTAGGAGTGTTGGTGTACTCCACTTTTCGCTATTGGGAATGGCAAAAGTAGAAGCAGAACCTCCACTTTTAAGCACTTGTAGTTTTGAGTCCTCTTGTGATGTTTGGTTCCTGCTAGCAGAACAAATATAAAAATAAATATAATACTGGTTTTGTTTTGTTGGATGCCAAGGTGGAAGGTGGTAATGGTACAGCTTGTTTCTACCTTAGAAAGGAAAACATAAGCATGAGGTTTCTGTGAAGTTGCACTGCTTAAGATAAGAGCAACACTTCCCTTGCAGTGCTGGAAAGTCTTGCTGTGGTGCTCTGTTGTTAGAGATGGCCAGAAAAGTGTTGCCCTGAGGGATGCTGAGGTAACTCCAGGATATGCTGGTGCTTACCGTACTTTGAGTGCCACAGTGGCTGTAAGCAAGGAGTACAACCTGCTCCTGATAGTCTGATGGGAGAACATTGGAATGATTGTCAGAGTCAAATAAGCCTTATGGGTTTTGTTTACTGTCTTCAGTGTTGTCCATGACCAAACACTTTGCTTCCACTGGGAAGTAGGACCTTCTTCATCAGCCTCATATTCTGTCACTGTTATAAACACCTTGTAGTAATTATGCTGCCTTGGTGCACCATGTACCATCCTGTCAACCTATGGCCAGCTAGCTTTGCTGCTGAAGAATCCTAGCTTTTTATGACAGGGAAAAACTTGTGTAGCAAAGCTAATTTCAACATGACAGCTTGCCCAGAAACAGCAGAAATGATGTTGCTTGAAACAACTGGCCACTTCTTGTGTCTGTTAGGTTGCATTAATGGTAACAGAAATCTGTAGTCAATCTGTAGTCACTTATTTCTTGCACCTGTACTGTGGTGGCACGAGCTTGTATGTTCTACTGTTGTCTGTTTATGGAGTATGCAGGTCCTGCATGTTTTACTGTATTTTACAGGCAACCTGAGCTATCAAAATCCAAAGAATGAGGTATTCTGGCAATTTTTCAGTTACTAATGTCTCTTCTCTCTAATGTTGTAGCTAATAATTTCTTTAGACAGCAGAAAATTCAGTAGCTCCAGTGGGAGGTTGACAGTATGCAGTTTCCTGTCTGAGGACAAATTTTAGAGGCATCTTCCTTATTTCTCTTTTAGTCCAGAAGGCTTTTTTAAAATATATGAAGTGAAGCTGTGAGATTCTCTGCCACATTCTGTTGTTGATGACCACAATTTATAGACAAATTTCTTGAAGAAAAATTGGATATTCAGACAAAAGGCTTTGTCTCTGGTTTGAAAATTACCCTGAGCCTTTGGATCCTGAGAGGCTGAAAGTCTCCTTGGGAAGGAACAGAATGTTTCCCTGACCTGATGCTCTTCCTAAAGTGTTTCCTGTTGGGCTCAGTCAGAGGCAGATCTAGGTGCTGGATTGTCAATACAGCCTGTTTTCTCCTTTGGTCTCTGCAGGTCCCAGGTGGTTATTTAACTGGCAGTAAGATGTTTGATCTAGGTGAGATAACGTGCTATGAATCTTGATATATACCACTTTATGCTAATGTATAGTTTTAAGACTATTAATGTCATCATCTGTGCCTGCAGGACACCTAGTGAAAAATAGATGAAGCCTCATTTCTGACTAGACCCTTTCAAAAATGATTATTCACAAGTTCATGCATCTGAAAATTATTCTCCCAATCATGCAGAATATCTTGTTTAGATAAAATAGCCACATGGATAGTTAATAACTTCACACATCCAGACTGATTAAGGTGGCAGCTGATTAAACAGGGCTAGATTTATTTCAGACCTCATTGTATTTTTGCCCTGGGTAGCAAGCAAAAATAATTTGGTTTAAATCTTACTGCTTCTTTCAACTTCACTCCTAGCCCTTATGTTGCACCCAAATCAACAAGAGGAGACTCTCTAAACAAGATGCTGTAAGAACAGTGACCTTACACTTCAGTGCTATTCAGGTGGGTCTAATAAGTCAAACAACTTTTTCTCTGAGGTGTTTTGCCCCAGTGCAGACAACAGATGCAGTTAACTTTGGGTTCAAAGACTTCTCATAGATACTAGTAGCAATTTGAGGAGTCACCTTTACACAGATTTGTACTATTACGCAGGAACTTTGTCATTTTGTAAGTTTATTTTAAAGCACTCAGAAAGTGGTTAATGTCAGGCTACCTAATGAAATATTGAACTTATGCTTTGCCTGAAGTATATCCAGTCAGACATTTCCCAATAGACTCTTCTCTCTCACTCAAAAAGTACCAATTCATCAGAGGCTGAACTAAATTCTAGCTGGAAAGAATAAAACCACTAAACCACCTAAAACAAACATCACCACCACCCCTCAAAACCTCAACAGAGCCCTGTGAAAACAGAGGAGTAAAGAATAAACTTTGACTTTTATCTTCATATATATTTGGCCCAGAATTTTCAAACTGTGGGTTACAGGGGAGGAAGTTGAAATCACAATGTTGGACTTCGCTATTTTGAACTGAGCAGTTTAATCTGGACCTTTTATATGAGGAGGTAGTTAGGGTTTTGGGTCATTCCTTATTTTATGGCTTTTTAGGTTTTCCTACTTCTCTTGGAGGTTTTATTTTTCATCACTTGAAATCAGAGGGCTTTGTAGACTATGTAGATAGTCTACATAGATTGGGCCCCTCACTCCAAGAGGGACATTGAGGTGCTGGAGAGGGGACAGAGGCTACCAAGCTGCTAAAGGGCTTAGAACATAAGCCTGAGGAGGAAAAACTGAGGGATCTGGGCCTGTTTAGCCTGGAAAAGAGAAGGTTGAGGGGAGACCTCCTGGCTCTCTAGAACTACCTGAAAGGAGGTTGTAGAGAGGCAGGGACTGGTCTGTTCTCCCTGGTGGAGAGTGATAGGACAAGGGGAAATGGATGGAAATTGCCCCAGGGGAGGTTCAGGTTAGATATTAGGAGGAATTTGTTTGCTGCAAGGGTTGTGAGCCATTGGAACAGGCTGCCCAGGGAGGTGGTTGAGTCCCCATCCCTGGAGGTGTTTAAGAGACAGGTAGATGTTGCATTGGGAGGCATCATTTAGCAGGTTGCTAGGGCTAGGACAAAGGCTGCACTGATGA
>VWZO01010634.1:479697-492038 GCA_013396975.1 Bucco capensis | reverse complement strand
CTAGGAGGACAGGCTGAGAGAGCTGGGTCTCTTCATCCTGGACAAGAGGAGACTGAGAGGAAACCTCAGGAATGCTTAGAAATATGTTAAGGGTGAGTGTCAGGAGGAGAGAGCCAGGCATCCAATGTTTGGACAGGAGGGAATGGAAGCAAGTTGAACCACAGGAGGTTTAGTATTAACATGAGGAGGAACTTGTTTGCAGTGAGGGTGCCAGAGCACTGGACCAGGCTGCCCAGGAGGCTGTGGAGTCTCCTTGTCTGGAGCCATTGCAGAGCTGCCTGGACACATTGCTGTGTGAGCTGGTCTAGGTGATCCTGCTCTGGCAGGGGGGTTGCACTAGATGATCTTTCTAGGGCCTTTCTAACCCTTAATCTATACTGCAATATGCAGGCAATACACTCATGTTTAAACCTGCCTTTCCCAAAATCTTCCATGTGTTCTGCTGAACTAATTTCAACTTAGTACTTTTAGGGAGTCAGGGAAATGATTCTGATGTGTTAATGGTGCTTTGACTGAGGGTCTTGTGCTTGCTGAGCTCCTCCTGTGCTTCAAGAGCTGCCAGTTTCTGCTTGGTTATGTGCTTACTTACCCTGGCAGCAAAGCTTACAATTGAGGGTAGTGCTGATCATGACCTGCTCAATGTGAATTAATTTTCCTTACAGTAACCAGTGTTTTGCTTTTGATTTAATAAAACACTTGGGCTTAACTTGGAAAACCAGTGTTCAGCTGGCCTTGGGTGCCTAACCTAATGGAGATAGATTGAACTGTGTGCATTGGAAACTGAATTACACTCCAGTTTCATAGATGGGAAGAACTCAAATTGGTGTCCATAGAGGAATTTCGTCAGGGATGCTAAAGACTCTAGGCCCAAAGGCTGCTGGAAATGCTCTACCTGGTTTATGTTCTATTCCAAAGCATGAACATATTAATTAAATGACTCATGCTGTAAAGAACATGGGGTGTATAGGTGGGTTGTCTGTCTTTCTGAGGTCCATGAGAATGCCATAGTTCTTATCACTTCTCCTGGAAAGCATGTCAGAAATGAGGCCATACACATAATGCATGGACCTGAAATGGCAACGTGGTAGGGAGAAGAAAGTTTGTCTTTGGGCTACAGCTGCATAAGAAAGTCAAAAGGGAGAAACTGCCTCAAGGTTGTACTGAATCAGTGAATTATTCCATCTAGGTGTTTTGCAGCACACATGCCCTGGCTTTGAGCTTTGCTCCACCCAACTATTTATATGTGTGTAATGGTAACTGACATGTATTCAGGAAAAACAAAAAATAAAATCCTAGTGAGATCTGCTAGCCTGATCTTATTGCAGATATGCTTCTCTTAGAGCTTCCTGACCTTGCAGAACCCACTTCTGAAAGCAGGATTTTCAGAAGGGTCTGAATTCCATGGAGTTGCTTAAAGTACTCCAGTCATAACCTGCTGCTACCAACAAAGTCCTGGCTAATACTATTCTCCCATAGCAATGTTCAGACAGCTCAGTGCACAAATTAATGCTAAGTGATCAGCAACTGATTAGTGGATGAGCCACAGGGTGCCCTTGATCCCTCTGAAACATCTGTGAATGGAGTCTCTGTATGGAATGCCCTTCCTGGGAACTGGGACCTCCAGGTCCCATGGTTGCTACCAGCTCATTTGAAACAACATTTTAATGGACGAACATCATGGTTCTAGAGAAGAATAAATTTCACTTACTGTAAGGGAAAACTGCCAAAAATTAGGTCTGCAGGCACAAACAAGTGAGACAATATCAGGTGATACAGCAAATGGTTCTGGAAGTTACCTTTAGTTTTACCTGAAGTCTAAAAAGCACTTGGCTGGTGTTCATGTCACTTGCAAAACTTCAGATATTGTGTTAGATACTGTTTGGGAAGAAATCTCTACTGTTTTCTCCTTGGAGGGGCCTTAAGCTTTCAGAGTTTGTAATTCATAAAGACAATATTTAATTAAGGCATCAGGAGGAGGTAAGTGAAAGAACTTATTGTTTCTTGAACTTTTTGTCCTCTGGTGAGATGATTGTCCCTGCTCTATTTTGAAGGAAGGAAAAAGCTGTTGTCCTCTGGACATGGCTTTATAGGGCCATCTTCTGGTCAGGCAATAAATAAAACTATTTATTGAGTGTTAATGCAGCCTGATGAATAGCTGGGCAGTAAACAGTGTCTTATACAGATAAATAAATGAGACTTGTGCATGCTTTGTGCTCTTCTCTCTTGATAGAGGATACAGATGATGGTGGTCCAACAGCTTTGAGGTTACAAGTTCTGCATGCGGAAATTATTTAGGGGGAATGGTGGGTTTGGGTTTGTTTTTTTTAAGAGATGCAGCAGAACTGCCTGGATTTCAAATAAACCAGGCCATACCAAATCCCCCTCAGTGCCAGTGAAAACTTCTGAGTCTTGGATATCTGAAAGGTTCTTAAGAATCAAGAGTTTTCAAGTGATGTTGACAGTTCATGTTCTGTTTGCTCTGCTGCATATTTTGTAACTACTAATCTTTTATTCAGATCATATTCACATATACTTTGAGGTCCAGAGTTGCAGGTTTTTTTCATACGTTTTTTGTTCCAATTTTTAGAGAAAAGCATGAGACAAGCACTGGGAGTACTTAGCTGAAGTTTATTCAGCCTACTTGAAACAGTTAAGCACAGCAGACTTGGAGGAAATATACAGTTTTATCGGAGTTTACGCTCTACTGCTAATGTGGAGGAGAAGAATTGTCTAGAAACTTCTTCATTTTATCATAATTTAGTACTGGAGGAAAGGTTATGTGGGCTAGCTTAGGCCAAGTGGAAATGCCGGAGAAGTGGTGGTTTTTTTTTATACATATGTTCAAGGTTTTATTTGATTTATTGTTGGTGGGTATGTTTGGCACAAGAAGCAGAACACTTTAAAGTGATGTGCTATTAAACTGGAAAGAACAACACTTAAAGACAGAATTGAAGAGATGAGATGCAAACAAAATTGTTTACAGCTCTGAAGAAACTTCTAATGGTTGGATGATGGAAAGTGAAATTCCAAGGAAGTATTGCAGTCAATAGAGATACTGGCTCCCCTGGAGGCAAATCAGTAGGGGTGACCTGCATTGCCCTTCAGAGATGATGTCATTATAGTTTTTCTTGATCTTTGAGGAAAGTACACTATCTGAAAAACATGTGTCCAACTGTGACCCTTTCAACAAGGCTATTTGCAAGAACTGATGTGCTGTCCAAACCCTGGCCAGATCATTTCGGTCTCATGCTACTCATGCTCTGTGTAAATGCTCTGTGGTACAAGATGGCTGCATCAGAGTTTAATGCTCAGCCATGCAGGGAAGGAGTCCATCTCATGAAGCAAAGCAGCAAGGAGGGCAGCCCAGGCTATTAAAAGAAGCATGTCACAGAACCATTAAGGTTGGAAAAGGTCTCTAAGATCATCAATCCAACTGTCAACCCAACACTCCCATGTTACTAAACCATGTAGCCAAGTACCACGTTTACATGTTTTTTGAACCCCTCTAGGGATCGTGACTCTACCACTGCCCTGGTCAGCCTGTGCCAGGCCTTGACAACCCTTCTGGGGAAGAAATTGTTTCTCAAGACAACCTAAACCTCCCCGGCACAACTTGAGGCCACTTCCTCATGTTCTAATATTTGTTTCTTGGGAGAAGAGACCAACCCCTACCTCACTCCAACCTCCTTTCAGGTAGTTGTTGACAGTGATAAGGTGTTCTCCGAGTCTTTTCTCCAAGCTAAACAAACCCAGTTCTCTCAGCTGCTGCTGAGGGGTGCAGTGTATGGTGAAACATGGAAGTTCACACTGACTAGAAATGATCTTGTCTTCAAATGAAAGGGTTGTAAAGTCAGTATCCAATTATTGGTGTGCATAACTTTGTGTGGATTAACTGGTTTTCCCATGTGGAGACGCAAGTGCAAAAAATCCTGGCAACTGACTTATTGCAGTGTTTTAACAACTTAGTGGACAAGGGACAACCTGTGGATGTGATCTATCTGGACTTGTGCAAGGCCTCTGACACAATTCCCCACAACATTCTACTGGCTAAGTTAGAGAGCTATGGATTGGATGGGTGGACTGTTCAGTGGATAAGGAANGGGAGCTGGGATTGTTCAGCCTGGAGAAGAGAAGGCTTCAGGGGCACCTACTAGTGACCTTCCAGTACCTAAAGGGAACTTCCAAGAAGGCTGCAGAGGGCCTGTTTGCAAAGGCCTGGAGTGAAAGGACAAGGGACAATGGTTTGAAATTGGAGAAGAGTAGATTTAAACTGGATATTAGAAAGAAGTTCCTCCCCATGAGGGTGGTGGAACACTGGCCCAGGTTGCCCAGGGAGGTGGTTGAGTTCCCATCCCTGGAGGCATTCAAGGTGAGGCTTGACAGGGCTCTGGGCAAGCTGATCTAGTTGGGGATGTCCCTGGCCACTGCAGGGGGGTTGGACTAGATGACCTCCAGAGGTCCCTTCCAACCCAAACCATTCTAGGATTCTATGAGTTTGTTCCTGTTGCTCCTTATACTATCCTCGGGGCTCTCAGCCCTCCCTTGTCCCCATCCTCTTACCCTTTTCCCTTCAGATCTTGATAAGCATTGATAAAATCCCCTCTCTTCTTTCTTCCTTTTTTCAGGCTAAGCAGCCCCAGGGGTCTCAGCCTTTCCTCGAAGAGATGCTCCAGTCCCCTCAACATCTTTGTAGCCTCTGTTGGACTGTCTCCAGCAGTTCCTTGTCTCTTTTGATCTGTGGAGCCCAGAACTGGACACAGTGCTCTAGAAGTGACCTCACTAGGGCAGAGTAGAGGGGGAGGAGAACCTCCCTTGATCTGCTGGCAACAAGTTATTTTGAAAGCAAAATTTTTGTACAGAAAGCAAAAAAACCCAAAAATGTTGTAGAAAGGAAGAGGTAGAGAAAGTGTTAACTGTTCAGATGTAGCTCCTGCTTAAAAGCTTGTTGCCTCAATTCAGTTTGCAGGGAGCAGGAAGGATGCAATGTCTCCAGCTGTTTGAAGGATTCCTACCATCAAGTTTATAACTGAGGTCTGCAGATAGGCTTTGTAAAGTGCACTTGATGTTGATCTCTGTTTCACTTAGGCTGGTCTTCAATGCTGACAACAAGCTGTTCTGTAGTAGCTCTTGTTATTTTCCCAGACAGCACCCTTAGGACTGTATAAACGGCAGCAACAGGAAAAAAAATATTGAGAACATCATTATTCTCTAAGTGAGTTTCTGTTGTTGTTACAGAACTTGGAGAGTCAGGAGCACTGAGACTCATAAAAATGTCTTTGGTTATTAGTTCTTATGATTTCATTTTTCTTTTTTTTTTTTTGTTGTGTTGGAAATGAGCTGAGCTCCTGAATGAAACATGCATTTAACACAACAACATGAGGAATTGGTATAATATGCTTAACTTGAGAGTTCATAAGATAGAAATACTAATTTATTCCACATTTATTTAAGTAAAATGAGAAGCAGTTTAGAACCAAATTTAATTCCTAGACAAAAGGCCTACAGAACTCAAAGAAAAAAAAGTTGAAGAAATAATTCTGTTTTTTTCCCTTAAAACCACTGGAAAAAAACATGGCATTCTTTATCATCCAAGATTTAGAAATATGCTAACATTCTCTTCCATGCAAAATCCAAATATAAAAAATAATTTATCTACCTACTTATGTTTCCAAATGTCACAGTTAAGTTTAAGACAGCTTGTGATGGTGTACTTATTGGCCAATATTACTGATAGCATAGCATAACTGGCATGAGAATTTTATTCTCTGCTTGCAAAAGATTTAGGTAGGGTTTATAATGCTGAGCAAGCCACCAAATCTCTTCTTGAAGACAAAGCTATGTTTTAAACTGAGTTGCCCAGAGATAGAGCAAGTTCTAATCACACAGTATCACAGAATGTCAGGGGTTGGAAGGGCCCTAGAAAGATCATCTAGTCGAACTCCCCTGCCAGAGCAGGATCACCTAGACCAGGTCACACAGCAATGTGTCCAGGCAGCTCTGCAATGTCTCCAGACAAGGACACTCCACAGNTCAGTTCCCAGTCTGTACTGATCCATGGGGTTGTTCTTTCCCAGATGCAGTACTTTACACTTCCCCTTGTTAAATGTCATTTCTCCCTGCCCATGTCTCTAGCCTGTCCAGGTCACTCTGGATGGCAGCACAGCTCCTGGTGTGCCAGCCACTCCTCCAAGCTTGGGATCATCTGCAAACTAAGGAGCAAAGGAGCTGCCCTTTTGATGTGGGAATAGGACACTTCATTGTCCATACCACCTCAAGGTACTAGATGATATCTGGGCTCTGACTAAACATTCAATGAGTACAGCATGAGTTATAACCAAGCTGCAACTATGTATGTCCTGATCACCAGGGTATTTGAGGTAATTTGCTGTTACCTAGCTTATAAAGGGAGAGTCTATAATTGAGCTGTATTACTTCTCCTGTGAGCTAATAGTGCAAAGGTAGCTTATCAGATCTTGGTAAGAAGCAGATTTTTCCACTTTAAGACTTACCCAGGTCCTTCTTAATGCAAAACATGGAAAATGTGTCTTGAGATTTTCCTGTCATCCTCACAGGTCTTGGAGCAGCTTGTTGCCTTTTTGTGCTTTTTTAGGCTCATTGATGTTATACTTAAGGATGTGGTTAAAAAATTTATACAAACTCCTCCTGAGGTAAGGGAACAGAGTTATCAGGTCTGACAGATGCTTTTAGACTTTTCCTCCACAAGGGGTTCTGGGCAGGCAGATCTGCTGCTGTATGTTATTTCCATGTCAAATGAAGCTCTGCATGTCCTGCTGTCCCTATCATGGGGCCTTGCTCAGAAAGGGGCCTAGATCCAGAGCAATGGCTGTGTTATTGTAGTCTAGTCACATGAGCTGCCAGCTCAGTTTTGTCATGTGGGCAAGTGACTGGACTGTCACTGTTAGTTTATTACTTTAGAACAAACCTCATACTTCATTAGTCGCAATCTCCTCTTGCATGTTAAACTTCTTCAGAAAAAGTGTTGGCCTATCTGCATATTTATTTCCAGCCCCCATCTTGACAGTTATGCAGCCTTTGTCATTAAAATCCTGTCTGCAACTGGAAAAAGTCCTGAAGACAAATCTCTTCAGGGCCTGCTTATGCAATGAAAAGCAGTTCAGAGATTCTTGCCCTTGTACAAAAAGGGATGGATCTGAAACCAAAACTGGCATAAGTGTGTCCCTAGCAGGCAATTAATTGTCTAGGCTACAGTAATAGTCTGCTGAGATGCATATGACTGTCTGCAAAGCAGTGGTCAGGCTTGTGAAAGCCAGCCTGGAGAGCTTTTTGTGGCAAGTTCCAGACATATCTGTAAAGGCAGTTCCAGCTCCCCATCAGAACAACAAATAGCTGGACAAACAGTAAATCCGAAGAGGTATTATCACTGCAGTTTGGGATTGTACTTGAAGTTACTTCCCTATAAATTTGGTGTAAAGCTGTAAAACTTATTAGCTGTCTGTCACCATAGCTTGCTAAAATGGCTCTGCTTTCCTATAGGATGACTGCATCAAGAATACTGATTGAGCAGGACCTCAAGCTGTGGGTTTACTTGCCTATATATCTTAGGCTCATGTAGTCCTTGCAATATTTCCTTGGGAACAAGCTCTGAATGGTCAACAGTGAGTTATTACACAAGGAGTTCAGAACTAAGTCAGCAGAAGCTTAGCACTGTGTTGTAAGTGTGAGGGATATTGCAATGAGTCCTACATTTCAGTGAGGTACTGAGCAGAGTGAAAGCTATTGACACATGGGACTGGAGAATATATTAATCATGATGACATGGGAAAAGTGGCCAACTGATTGCAAATCTCATTGCAAATTATGGTAATTGCCATTGCTGTAGGTGTAGAGAAGGTGAAGTGCTAAAATGACTAGTGCACATGCTGTGAAGTACTCCATGTTTAAATGGAGATATAAGAGAGGAGGCTTAGGTTTTATTGTTTTCCTTGGTGGAAAAACACCATCTCCTTGTCTTCTGCAATGGAAATGGGTGGTCAAGGTATTGTAGAGGCTGTGTAGGAGTTGCCTTATAAGGTGTCAAATGGAGGTCAAGGCAATATTTCTGGAGGAATTCATTAAAGAGTTTAGTAAGATCATGCTTCTTGAAGAAATTCCTCTGGCTGAGAAAGGTCAGTTGATAGGGCAGTGGTACAGTGAATACACTTGGTTGTTTATGCTTGGTGATACAGTGAATACACTTGGTTGTTTATGCTTGGTGATACTTCACAACTGGAATTTGCCAGGAAAGGGAAACTAGAACTACAGCATTAAAGAAATGAGCCAGACATTAGCATCCACTACAGGTTTGTTCCCAAGGGAAGTCTCAAAGGTGCCAAGAAAATCACTGTAAAGCCCCGGGGGAGCAAAGCAATCATTCTTGACAGAAGTACAAACTTGAAAATAGCAAGTATTTGGGGAAATGGTGCTGTAGGGCTTCAGACAATTGTCTCATTTGGCTCAGGGTAGCAAGACGGCTGCTGTGGGAAGATCTCTCTGAATGGCTGTCTGACTTAGTGCCATTAAGCCACAGTGTAGGAATTAGATCATGCCACTAATGAAGAGGCAGGGTGAGATGCTGCAAGGCTGTGCCACTTGGGCTNGTAGAGGGGGAGAATAACCTCTCTGGATCTGAAGCACTGTGGTGGTATTTCCACCTGGAAACCCTAGGGAGGATGTGAGGTGCTAGACTGGAGGATACAGAGCTGAGGCACCTCCTTTCCTTGCAGAGCATTTAGAATGACTGGCAGTGCTTGGTGAATATGGTTGATGGCTGTAGCCCATACAGAACAGTCACTGACAGGTGATGACAGAGAAGGCTTTGTGCAGTCTTCCACTGCCATCTTTGAGTGCCTAACTCCTGCTTGACCTCAGGGAGTCCTGTGGTCCAGTGCAGTCCAGGTGTTAGCTCATGCACTTGAGGTGCTCTTCTGCAGCCTTGGAGCAGGTGGCAATTGGGCTCTGCTGGGGTGCCAAGTAATCTTTTTGAAGTGGTTCTGCATACAAAGCCTTTTTTTTTTTTAAGCTTATCAAAAATAGAGCAAAGCATTCCTAAACTGAAAGCTGCGACATTCCATTTGAAGAGAAAATAAATGAGAGACAGGCTGTGTGAAAGCATTTTTCCTTTTGGATTGTTCTGAGATTTCATTTTCTTTTTCCTCAAGCCACAGAGAAGCATGTGGGCAGGGGAGATTACCCATGTTTGTTTCCTTTTTCTCATTAGGAAGATACAAGGCCAGAGATCTGTTCAGTAATTCATCTTTGTCTTATTACCAACACTTTTGTTTTGCATTGACTGTGATTGTAACATTAGGATTTCCCACAGCACTCCAGCAAAAAATGAGCGGTCTGCTGCAAGCATAGGAAAGCTGTGTTCTTTCTTTCAATACTCTCACTGTAAGCCCAAGCTGTTCCTGTAACTCACTACCATGAAGAGAGCCTGGAGTTGTCTGGTTACTTCATTGTTCTGCTGAGAAATGAAAGATAGTTAACCATTTTCTGTTTCAAGAGACAACATCCTTCATAAACTTCTTGTTTGCTTTTCAAAGGCTAGGTCTCATCTATCTTCACCCCAATACATCAAAATAGTAACTGCAGCTAAGGAAGTTAGTACCATGGGGGAAAAGAGCTGCCTCTCTCTTGGCTGTAATTGTCTGCAAAGTGGTATATGTCACTTCCAATTTTACACCAGCTGAACCTCTTTGGTGTTTTTGTCTTGCAGTTATTCCCAGGGAGGGAATCCTTGTTCCTACATATTTATGTCTTGATTGCTAGTGGGAGAGGTTGGCTTGAGAGCAAATGAGGATACTGTCATTACTAAACAAAGCCCAATACCTTACTTTCCAAGCTTTTTGATGTGCTTCTTTCTTGCCCATGTTAGGATCCTTACACTTGACAACATTAGTTTGGTTTCTTCTTTTTTTTTTTTTTTTAACCTGGTGACTGATTTATTGAGAATTACAATCAAATAATCACCAGGAGAATCAAGGTGATGTACTTCAGTAGAAACAGTATTTACTATGTCAGTTTTTATTAGGCAAGACTGATTATCTAGTTAAATACTTGAGTACAGTATTGTGTGTAGGACTGAGGCAGTGTGTTCTCATAGAAAGCATGATTGTGCCTCAAGAAATGGATTTAGAAGGTTAAAGTGAATGTAAAAAAATTGGAACAGGCTGATGCTGCCCAAGAGGAAGACAACAATTCAACTTGGGAGGTACAGAGGGCTTCCTGTAAGCAAGTCTCCTTGGTTGTCTGTAATGGAAACCTTGTGCCATGCATGGGCTGGGTGTTGGCTCTGTGCACAGGCTGGATTTTAAGGAACAATGTGAAACCCCTACCAAGAGCAGTGCCCAGAGACATATAAAACATGTGGCAGTGAGCAATGACAATATTCTTGGAAATAAACTAAAAGGTTGAATGGGATAACATCCTACAAAACAAAGTCTATCATATAGTTCAGGTAAGTTTAGGCTCCAGCTCTGAATCAAATTTCAGAGGAGTTTGTTTCCAGTGATGACAGTGGGAATCTAGGGAGACTTAGGTAGCCAGAAGAGTGAGGGTTTTTTTTTTCCCCTCTTCTTCCCCACCTTGAAGAGTTACATGAAGGTGAAAGTGGGATGGCCCTGTCACAGTGAAAACTCCGAAGAATATTGTCACTTGAAGCATGTCTGGAAAAAACTACATTTTAACTGTCTGGACACAACTATTGAACCAAACTAACATTTCTGCTCTGACAGGCTACATGCTTGCTGGATTTCTTCCTCCGTGGATGCACACAGGTTCAGAAGTTGCTTTATACATTCCTGCTATGCATACAGCCTCCTTTACTATGCCTCCTTATATTGCATCTGCTGTGGGATAAACACCATCAAAAGACAGATCTAGTCACATAAGGGTGAGGAGCTATAAATGGTCAGACTTGGAAGACCCACTCTGACTCTTCAAGCCACTGGACCACACTTTATATCAGAGCAAAGTTCTCTTTTCATATCAATGGTGATATTTTTAAAACAGTGAAGAAAAGCCTAAAACACCCAAATTTTGTACCATTGCTTTTGAGTTCATAGAGAGTCAAGATGAAATTCTCTCTTTGGAGATAGAGAGCCAGGGTTCAGCATTTTTCCTTTTACTTAAAATGGGAATGATCAACTTTCTGAGATCTCCTTGACAAAGAAACCAGGCTCCTGGTTTTGGGATGGGCTGTAGAATCCAGTGTTTCTATGTGCAGTAATCAATGCTGAACTGGCATTCTTTGCAGCATCGCTTCTGGGAATCCCATGGCTGCTACAATGACTCCAGCTATTGAACCAGTCTCTTAGGTAATCAGCCTCTCCCTTATATCATATGCTGGGTTTCTTTTTAATTAGGAAAAAATGCTGTTTCTTACAAGCAAAAGGCTTCTGTCATTAGCACTGTGTCTGTCTGGGCATTTGGTCCCAGATTAATTTAGAAGCTGAAGCAGAAGCAGTCTCCTGAGTGAATTGAGGTTTTTTTCCCCTGTCATCATGAAAGATCAGTACTGCTCTAAAACACTTTCAGGAAGGTCCCACTTTGAAATGGCCTTTAATACCAGTGATTTCTAATGGGATGCTGAAATATGACAGCAGGAATGTGTACAATGAGTTCCAAAAGTCTAATGACAGTCTAACATTTATCTTTTGTGTTGTTAATCTCTTCTGCTGCCAGGAGATTAGCTTTCAATATGTTGAAAGAAAAGCTCATTCACCCTTTCGTGTCCCAACATTATACAATTGGAACATAAGTTCTGCTTGCTCTTTTCCCTCTCAGGGTACTTTAAGCGGAACCTTACTATGTTTTGTTACTTTCTATACTGTTTGTTTTTTTTTTTTCCTGCTGCCTTTGTTCCCCTGCTTTCTCTCATCATCATCATCATCATGGCTAGGCTTCGTGAACAAAGCTCCACGGAGGGCTCCATCCACACTCTTCCCAAGCGCTTTTTACAAGCACTGCTGGCTGAAAAGGCCAATGCAGGACAGACAAGAGCGGTTGCAAAAGGCACAGCACAAGGACTCCTCAGGAGGTAGAAGCTGCAAGACATGATTCTTTCTACGCTGTCTTTTCTCCTCCAGAGTGATCCTGCATGCCTGCTCAAAAACATCTGCAGCATTAAAACTAGTGTGTGTGCAGAGCTCCTGATTGGAGGCCAGAGGAGAGCAGTTAAGGAGATCAGTGGCAAGTTGCCCATAGAGCATGATCTTAGGAAGGCAGTAGTTCTTCATCCTGGAGACATGACCTACCCAACACAGCTGCGTTCTCAGCAGCATGGCCTCAAGGCTTGGAATTGCTGCTTGTTCTAGGACAGA
>VWZO01010634.1:422804-466705 GCA_013396975.1 Bucco capensis | reverse complement strand
CCAAATCTTTTAGGACTCTGAGATGCATCTCATCAGGTCCCATAGACTTATGTATATTTAGGTTCCTCAGGAGGTCATGAACCTGACTTTCACATACAGCAGGAGGGAATTCACTGTCCTGATCCCCACCTTCTGTATTTTTAACTTGGGAGGTATTGGGAGAGAGGTTGCCAGTGAAGATGGAAGAACAATACCTGATATATTAATTTCTCAGAAATGCCTTAAATGTTGATTTGACTACCTTGTATTCCTTGTGGTTCTAGAAGACTCCTCTTTCAAAGGTTNCTTTCACATACAGCAGGAGGGAATTCACTGTCCTGATCCCCACCTTCTGTATTTTTAACTTGGGAGGTATTGGGAGAGAGGTTGCCAGTGAAGATGGAAGAACAATACCTGATATATTAATTTCTCAGAAATGCCTTAAATGTTGATTTGACTACCTTGTATTCCTTGTGGTTCTAGAAGACTCCTCTTTCAAAGGTTGTATTAAACCTAGGCTGTAAGTTTCTTCAAGAGAAGACCAGGAACATCTATGTGTTGTGGGTGTGTTTAGCTCTACATTGGGCAGGGAAGCTCTCTTTTGTGGTTACTGTGTACTAGCTGTGTTTTGAGGCATCTCAGCATGACATTAATCTTTACCAACTGGAAAGTAGACTTGAGCTCCAGACACGCTCTTGCTTTTGGGAAGACCATCTGACAGGTTGGATCCATCCAGCTATAAATACTAACAGCTGCCAAATGTCAGGTTTGGAGTTGTGCTGTGGAGCTGGCCAAAGCAGCAATTACTTGAGTGTTAGCTAGTGCTGCACGTTGACTGTGGATACATTAGCTGTAGTGGAGATTACTTAAAGGCTCAGTAGCTTAAAAGCAGAAATCACTTACATTCATATTGGATATTATTACAGATTCAGGAGAGCTGGCCATAAAAACACTTAGCTTCCTGTAACAAAAGGACTCCTAGCCAAGCAAGTGAAATGTTAATGAGACAGCAAGCAGTCATTTTCATGTCTGTAGCCTTTCCCTCCAAGGTTTTGCTGCTTCATACTGAGGTTCATTAGAGTGGAAATGGTTGACTTGAAAAAAGAAACACCAGCTAAATTGCTAGGGTGTAGAATTTCCTTTCAGATCATAATTATAGGTGATCAACAGAGTGTGTAATTAGTAAGTTGGGTGAAGGATATTTCCAGAACAATCAGCAGCAATTTCCTCCCTGCTGTTCCTTTCTCTGCTCTGAAGACCTTTTGTCTGCTTTGGTAGGTGTGGCTTTTTTTTAAACCCCAGAAAACACAAATATAAAGACCTATGTCAGATAAAAATGACACTAATAACATTAAAAAAAACAACACCACACCTCTCTGCAACAGGATATTTTGTCTTCAGTGTAATAAGCCTTACTGATTTTCACTGCTTGTCCATAGGATAACAGACAGGCTCATTTCTGGTCTCCCCTGAAAAACCTGTGAGACTCCTGCTGGAGCCTGGATTTGCAGTTGTACAGTAAAAATGTGAGAAGCTGTCATTGTCTTCAAATATCATAGGAATGACCAGACTGTTTCTTGATGCTATGAATAATTCATGGGAATAATTCAATGAATCTGTCCAGCATGACTAAAAATAGCTAGGTCAACTGAATGCTTTTGACCCTAAGAAACAATCTACTTCAAATTTTAAAATAAATACAAGAAAAGCCATAGAAAAATCTTGTGGAAGCAAAGATGTCAGTCTGTAAATATATCTGGTATTGTATCTTGCAATGAAATATGGCTCATCTTTTCTACTTCTAAAAAAGAGACTTTCAAGTGTTGTGTTCCCACAGTTCTTCGGCTAGAAGAATGACCATTTCTCATAATTAGGGTAAGTCAAGGTTTTTTGGTCATCTATCTCTGTACCCACAGTTAGCAAACACACTGGCAGGCCATGGCTTTGCTGTGTCCCTGACTAATAGTTATTTCTTCCTCCATTGTTGATCCTCAACAGGAGAGTGCTGCAGGAATGATGGTTGTGAAGAGGTCAAAGGTAGCATTCCAGCACAAAGCCTACAGCCACAGCCTGAGTATAGAATCCTAGAATGGTTTGGGTTGGAAGGGACCTCTGGAGCTCATCTAGTCCAACCCCCCTGCAATGGGCAGGGACATCCCCAACTAGATCAGCTTTCCCAGAGCCCTGGCAAGCCTCACCTGGAATGCCTCCAGGGATGGGAACTCAACCACCTCCCTGGGCAACCTGGGCCAGAGTTCCACCACCCTAGCGGTAAGGAGCTTTTTCCTAGTATCCAGTCTAAATCAACTCATTTCCAGTTTAAAACCATTGCCCCTGTGCATAGGCCCTTGTATAGGTCACAGGAAAACAAGTGGTGATCTGCTCTTCATATCTTTTCCCTTCCCACCATACACTGAGGACATGGTACTCAAATCAACCCCTGGTTATGAACAACCATAGGGATGGGTTTCTTTGTGTTTTGAAATAGCAAGAGAGGAAGTGGTTTGGGCATGGCTGCCCTACTAGGCAACCAGCATGTCCAGCTGCAAATGGAAACACACTGTACTGGGAGAGCACCCTTTGCCTGGCAGAAGTAGTCAGATTTTTTTCTCTTCAAACACTTGTTCAATAAAAATAAAATTCTATAGAAAATGCATACCCTTTCCTTATAAAAGCATTTCTTGGGCTTTCATTGAAAACCTAGATTCAACAAAATCTGAAGGTGTAACCTTGACTGGGGGAAGAATGATGCTTTCTGCATAGATGCTTGGTTTTGACATTGAAAGTTTTCAGCACACTTTTGATCATCTGAATAAAACATGAATAAATGATCATTTCTATTGGCATGGCAACTCTTTGGCTGGGGGAAGATGGGGCAGGGAGGGAATAAATGTATGTTGGTCACCCACTCTTATCTTTGTGTTTTGACACAAGGGTTTGTTTTGTTTTTAGTGCCAGGCAAACAAACAAGTGCAAGCTGCATGCTCACCCTGTGGGGCTTCCAAGGGAGAGATGTTGAATATGTTTTTAAATAAATGGCACCCTCATTATTTATTCATAACTGGCATGCAAACTGAAAAATGAAAACTGCTGCACCACTTATTGCAATAAACCTTTCACTGATTTCAAATACAATTCCTGTCAGTAGAAAAATAACCTAATAATTTTGACCACTTCAAAGCTTTACCCAAATGACCTGTTTACTCAGTGTCTTGGTGTTGTTTCTAGAAAGGAGTGATTTGTTTTCATGCTTTATTTTCTTAATTTGCATTAATAGTTAAAAGTGCAAATCTGGGACATGGCTGACTCAGCAGTGTAAATTATAGATGTAGCAGCTACTGATCTCTTTATGCAACATGGAACCATGAGTTGTGTTTTCCTGTTCTGAGCTCACTATGAGCCTCAGTCCCTCTGTCACTTTGAATCACAATTTCTTCTTTCCTAAGGAACTATGTGTTTTACCTGTTGCCCTCAAGCTAGAACTTGAGCACCTAACACTGACAGGGCCTGACTGTATTTGGGACCATTTTCTGGAGCTCATAGGAAAAACACTAATGTTGCTGAAACTGAGACCTCAGCTGTGTCACTTAATATTTTCCTGGACATTAGGGCTGGGGGCTAACATGAGCTAATGTGAAAGATTTTTTGAAGGGATCTGCCACTCGGATTAGGTCAGAAATTGCTATGTGGAGATCTGGGCCACACAAATTCTCTTAACTATGACCTATGCTTTGAATAGGGAGTGTTTGAACATCTTGTCAGGGCTCAGAGATGAAGCTCTTGGGTAGAGTCCCTGTGGATGTGGCATATTGGTATTAGTGCCAGTGCCTCTGGAGATGCAGGTTTTATTTCTAGTGTTGTCCTGGGCTTCCTTTGTGGCCTTGGACAAGGCACATCATCTCTACAGCAATTGGATCTTTTATGTAATGAAGATAAAAGACTGCCCTCTCAAAGAGGGCCCATCCAATACTCCCATTTTCATGCACTAAACGTTTAGGTTGACTCTGGCTTATCTTTGTATGGTGGATGATGGAATATATACTCCCCTTCTGCCCTCATAGGATTGTTCTTTCCTGCTCCCTTACTCCAGATGCATCTCTCGGATGACAGCCTAATCTGCAGTGTAGCAGGCAGTGATGGTGGTGTCAGAGTGCCTCAAAGCAGAGGGGCTGTAGGAGATCTGCTGCCTGGCTTTATTGCTTTTCCTCTGTGTTTTTGCCTTAGCACCAGACATAACTTCTAGCAAGTGACTAGATGCTGCTTTTGTCTCCAGACCAGGACTTTAAATATTTGAGAGGCTTTCTTCAAGGTGGGCTTTGTGTCAAATACTGCGGTGTGCATGGCCAAGTCCCATCTGCTTTTCCCTCCATAAGCCCTAAAGATTTTCAGGATGCGGAATCTCCTGATTCCATCCTACAAAATTTAGAGTCCAATACTTGGGTTCCCCGTAGGGGCCCAAATAGATTTAAGATAGAGGTGATCAGCTAGAGCAACATGAGTTTACTGTGACAGATGACAAGGTCTGGTGTTCAGAGCAGTTGTCTTACCTCACACCAGGTAGCACACAGAGCCCTGTTAGTGGACTTAAAGCCTAGAGGGAGAAGAGAAGAAAGAGCCTCTGTATCCCACAGTGGAAGATTACTATTCCAGCAGAGCTCAAAGTCTGCTTAGAAGGCTGGTGTATTTTTTTAAATGGCTCTTCTGTGAATGCAAGCCTAGTGTGAAAGCAGTTCTGTATTTCAACCTGAAAAAAATCTTCATCACTTAACAAAGAAGCGCTGTCTGTCTAACTGCCTGAAGCCACCATTAGTCCTCTTGCCTCTTTTGCTTCTGGCAAAGCAGTACACGTGAGATGTGTTGCTCCATAGAAAGAAAATTGCTGCCTCTTGCTGAGGGAAGAGCTGCTGAGGGAAGAGCTGAGAAGCTCCGGAGTGTCCCACTGTGCTGGGGATAGAATGGAGGATTGACGCCATCTATTGATGGGAAGCAAAGAAAGAA
Source organism: Bucco capensis (assembly GCA_013396975.1). NCBI lineage: Eukaryota > Metazoa > Chordata > Aves > Piciformes > Bucconidae > Bucco > Bucco capensis. The sequence continues at coordinate 461,728 of VWZO01010634.1, read as the reverse complement.
ATCTGCAGCACAGCNCCCATTTTAACGTTTCCCTTTGCACACAGTGGCTGGCTGCAGCCTCACAGCTAACAGATGGCCGGTTTCATCTGGCCACCTGAGGGTCTCTGTCGCCAAGTAAATTCTTGTCACATGTGGTCAGCAGGGCAAGGCTGCTCATCTCTGCTGTTCTCTGCAAAGCATGAAGCAGAAAATCAGCCATGCAAATCGCTGTGCAATTTATTTCCAGCACGAGTGTGTGCTGACAGAGTTCCAGATGTGAGGCACACGTCCTCTGCCTTGCCAGTACCTAAAGGGCAGCATTGCCACCTGCTCTGTGAAACACAGGTTGACCCATAAAGTCTGGTTTACAGAGATTACCCTTTATGCAAGGTACAGCATAATAATGACCTTGTACATTCCTCTCTCAGAGCAAATGTTTTGTGGGAGTTATTTACTGGTTTCCTTTGTAGTTGGTGGTAGTTAAATTCTTTCTTCTCCTTCTGCAGTTCATTTGCAGAAAGCTCTTCTGCAGCTTCAAGTCATAAAGCCTCATGGGCTCCTGCTTTTATTCTGAATGCAAAGCCTTGCACTTTGTCAGCATTGACTGATCTTGATGCATCCCAGGCAATGAAATGATGGCTGTTGGGGCTATTAGCAGAAGCCTCCCTGGGCTGCTAGGTGCAGAATTTATATAGTCTGTCTTTAACCTTTTGGATAAAATGGAGAGATGTCTCATTATCTAAAATGATAGCCTTGCACACTGGAGAGTTTAGTTGTTTGAACTGCTTAACCAACTCTACTTCTAAGATTTTATTTTTTATATATATATATTAAAACCTGAAGCTGCAAGAACTGTTATTCCTGTAGGTGAGAACATTTTCACTGTGCTTACAGGAAAGGGCTATACCCATGTGTATACACCTTCTGTTTCTAGCAGCTCTTTCGATATCTCACCTGCAGAATAACCTTTAAATAGCGTAGGTTTCACCTGGTGGAGTTCAGTGATCTGTCTTCTACCGAGGAAGAGCTAGAGATACTCAACAGGGGTATTATATGTGCTTATTACAAGACTGTTGTAAGGAGCACATTGTCACTTTGAGGGAATTTTTGGGGACTATCAGATTGGTGCCATGCATGCTCCAAGGTAAGCAGTAGTCACAGAGATCAGGTCTGCATGCTGCTTTGCCGGCTTTTGGGCAGAGAATTAAGTGCCAATAATCACAACAGAGGATTGTGCCAAAGCCACAAAAGTGACTTACCCAAAATCTCACAGGGAGTATGTGAATATGTGAATCATAGCTCATCATGCCTCTGGGAACAGCAAAATACATTGCAGTGCAATCAACATGGGAGAGGTGGTGTGAGTCCTTGCGCCCAGACCCTGACTCCCACATGCTCTGGACACACTAGAGGAAAGCTAGTTTGATCTCAAGAGCAGTGATGTGAGAGTGACACTTGCCTATTTTGTCTTGATTTAGGCTGTACCATACAGGGCATGGTCCCCCTTCTCTGGAAGAACATGTGTTAACAATGCAGCTCTGTCTGGGAGACACTAATAAGCAGTGTAATTTCAACCTCTCTCTCTCCCACCTTCCTCATTTTATCTCTAATTGGCCTTGTGGTCTTCAAAGAGGGCCATCAAAATTGTATGAAAACCCAATGCCTCAACAAAAAGGTATCCAGACAGACCATACTGCTATTGTAAATAGGCTTAATTTTATATATTCCTTTGCTTTACGTGCTGCAATGATTTTTACTTTGAGGGAATTCTCATGCAGCTGTTTATTTTGATGTAGAGCTTATTCTTAGAGGATGGTGTCAGGGGCTGCAAAAACTTGGATTATTTTTCCCCTTTAAGCCACTATAAAGCCAGCACTTGAGACTGATTTGCTCCCAGAGACCTTGGGCAGTGGCATTTGGATTGAGATTGGCTTCAATTGTGAAGCCATCCCGCTAGCCCTGCAACATCTGAAATGGCACAGGAGAAGGCAGGCAACGTGTCAAGGTCGTCTTTGACAGGTCTATAAGAATAGGTAATTGCTCATAAATTGCTGTTGTGCTACTTGGATTTCCTTGTTGTGAGGAGACTGATACTTAAAGGGAGAAGAAAGTGAGGAGTGATGTTACTTTCTGCAGTGAAACACAATCAACCAATACTGCAGTTTTACAGGCAGGTGGTCAAATCTGCTGGGTTTTCATCCATTTTTAGAGCGCCCCTATTTGCCAAATGCTCCCTCCATGAGCCTCATGCTGCCTGCTGAGCATTTAAAAGTAGATGATCATGCTCTTTACTTTCCCAGAGTATGAAATAAATAGCATAACTATTTTCAGTGTCCAAGTCTTGAATGCACTGTGTAACATATCAGAATTACAAACCTCCCAGCTCTGCAGAGCTGGATTTTTATTATGCTAACTCCTCCAATATGGAATAATAGCCTGACAACCACACTGAACTCCAGTTGTTGTAGGTACAGAACAGGCTCATGTTGCATCCAATATATATATGAGCCCACATGTCATACAGAACTCTACTATGAGTCCTGTAAAGAGTATAAGCAGGATTTCAGCCTCTCTTACTCCCAGGAGCAGCTGGGAAGCCTGGCTCTTGTCCAGCAAGCAGAAACACTTTCTCAAGAGGGGATGATCTCCCAGCAGGGGTGGGTAGGTAGTTTCCAGCATACAAGTGCAAGTAGTGCAGCACTTGCTTCTCTTGAAAGATTTAAGATGCTCAGCATAAGTTATCCTGTCTTTGCCAGCAGGCTGCTGCACTCATATAGAATGACTGGCATGCCTCCATCTCCATGGCAATTTATGGACAAATAAATTGCGGACAGGTGTGAACTGAAGGAAGGTCTAGGCTTGCTCTCATCAACTTAGAGAAGGTTGTGTCTACTCTCCATTCATTTAATAACTAAACAAAAAAATACAGTGAGGAACAAAATAGCTATTTCTTATGAACAGACTTTAAAGAAATCTTTTCTATGTGAATTTCCTCCTGTCAATGTGTGAAGTGTAGGTCATGGCTGTTATCTAATGCTCTGGAAGTATAGATGGTTTACAGACCCCAGAGGAGTGCAGAGACTATATTGGATGGGAATGGGAGTCTCATTTTTGTGCAAGCCCCTCCACTGCAATGCTTGAGGATTCTGGTGGCTGTGCAGTACAGATGGGAATATGGGGAAGCTGGGGTTTCTCTTCTCCCTTTGCTGCCATCACTATGCTGCCATCTAGTGTGACCTGGACAGGCTAGAGACATGGGCAGGGAGAAACTTAATGACATTTAACAAGGGAAAATGTAAGATACTGCATCTGGGAAAGAACAACCCCATGGATCAGTACAGATTGGGAACTGATCTGTTGGAAAACAGCCCTGGGGAAAAAGATCTGGGATTCCTGGTGGCTAGGAGGATGCCCATGAGGCAGCAATGTGCCCTTGTGGCCAAGAGGGCCAATGGCATCCTAGGATGCATTAAGAGGAGCGTGGCCAGCACATCCAGAGAGGTTCTTCTCCCCTCTCCTCTGCCCTGGTTAGGCCCTACCTGGAATCCTGTGTCCAGTTCTGGACCCTCCAGCTTCAGAAGGATAGGGAGCTGCTGGAGAGAGTCCAGCACAGGGCCAGCAAGATCATGAAAGGAGTGGNCTATCTGTATGACTCAGCTGATTTTACCCTGATTTTTCCCCTTGGTAGTCTCACAGGTAGTTGCAGTCTTCTAACTAATGAGTCACAAGAAGCTGTGTTGTTTCTCTGCAGAAGGTACATATTTGCCACACAGTATTTTCCAGTTTGTGTTGGGGGATGCAGAGCAGTGGAAGATTGAATGAGAATATGCCTTTCTGTTGGGAAAAACACTCTAGCTTCCTAACTATTTTTGCTTGGCTGCAAGGGAAGTTTGTTGTAAAGTTCATGGCAAAACTCCTATTGACTTCATCTAAGTATTCAGTGGTATAAATCTGTCACTGGAGAGACTGGAAAAGCACCCAAGATTGGCCATATTAAAGAGTCAAACCTCTAAAGCACTCTAAAATGGTGAGCAAAATCATGGGACAAAGGGCAGATTTATGTTCCAACCCTATGAGAGCTTTTTAGGGGGAAGTGAGAACATCCTGCACCATCTCTTCAGATGACAATTGGACAAATAGGAATGTCTTTCTCTTGGCACATCATTTTTTTTCCCTAGTGCGCCATCCTAGCAAGACAAAAAGAGTGTTTAAATGTGTGCATAAGAGGATTTAATGTTGTAGACATAAGCTTGAATTTTATTTTCTCTTTGCAGAGAGTAAAAGAGCAGCTGTGGAATAGGCTTGGTCATTTTTCTCTCTTTTTTTAAATGAGGATTTTGAGATCTCTGTGCAGAACAGGAGATGGAGCTATTTCCTAGCATGAAACACAGTTTGGCAGTTTTGTAAAACTCTAGCAAGTGTTGCACGTTGTCCTCGATCCAGTTCCTATGTTACCATGATGGCAGCACCCTCTAATCCCTTTCTACTCCTGAAAAGAGCCTCTTTTTATTCTTTTTTTAAAAAAGCTCAATAGTAGTTGTCAGCATATCAGGATGAGATTTTATTCACAATCTGGGTTTGCGATTAATGGAATCAATAAGCAGCAATCCTTTGCGCTTATGTCACTGGGGTAAGCAGCTCTCAGAGGTGACAGCTGCTTGTTTGGAGGTGACAGAGGGGTTATTTGCAAGGCTCACAATTGTGTGTCTGTTTCAGCCACCAGGCAAAGCATGAATTGCTATTGCAATCCTTTTCTGGCTTGTTTCTAGTGTCTTAGAATCCTAGAATGGTTTGGGTTGGAAGGGACCTCTGGAGCTCATCTAGTCCAACCCCCCTGCACTGGGCAGGGACATCCCCAACTAGATCAGCTTGCCCAGAGCCCTGGCAAACCTCACCTGGAATGCCTCCAGGGATGGGAACTCAACCACCTCCCTGGGCAACCTGGTCCAGTGTTCCACCACCCTCGTGGGGAGGAACTTCTTTCTAATGTCCAGTTTAAATCTACTCTTCTCCCATTTAAAACCATTGCCCCTTGTCCTTTCACTGCAGGCCTTTGCAAACAGGCCCTCTGCAGCCTTCTTGGAAGCTCCCTTTAGGTCCTGGAAGGTCACTAGTAGGTCCTCCTGAAGCCTTCTCTTCTCCAGGCTGAATCCCAGCTCCCTCAGCCTGTCTTCATAGGAGCGGTGTTCCAGCCCCCTGATCATTCTCATGGCCTCCTCTGGACCTGCTCCATCAGCTCCATGTCTTCTTTCATAAGGTCCTTATTTATTCTTGCTTATCTAGATTAAATGTAACTATTTCTTTATTTGGTTTCCTGAGGAAATGAGGGTTTTGAAGTCAATTTCCATGTGTGTGTGTCTGTTAGACTATTGCAATTAATTTCTGAACCACTGATCAGTTCCAGTGGTGTTTGGCAGAGTTCTTAAAAACAGCTACATTCCTGCAAATGCCACAGAAACTGACAGCTGAAGCCATCAGTTTTCATCTGTTATTGAGTAGGAGAAAATCCACTTAGAAATACATATCTCTCAGAGATCAACTTCATTGGGTTTTTTGGCCCTTTTGTTTATTTCCATTCAGTGGATATTAAAGAAAAAATGAAGTAAATAGATTTTATAGTTATGCTAAGTGTTGTAAAGTTGTTCTAGGAGAAAAAGCATCAATGGTTAGAACAGCAGTGTCCAGCACATGTCTATTTTCCTTTTCTCAGTATTGTTGTGCCAACCCTGTCCTGGGTTGCATCAAGAGCAACATGGCCAGCAGGTCAAGGGAGATGATTCTCCCTCTCTACTCCACTCTGGTGAGACCTCACCTGGAGTACTGCATCCAGTTCTGGAGCCCCCAGGACAGGAAAGATATAGATGTGCTGGAAGGTGTCCAGAGAAGGGCCACGAGGGTGATCAGAGGCTGGAGCACCTCTCCTATGAGGACAGGCTGAGAGAGTTGGGATTGTTCAGTCTGGAGAAGAGAAGGCTCCCAGAAGAATTCCAGGATCTGCAGGGACTACAAGAGGGCTGGGGAAGGACTGTTTAGGATGTCAGGCAGTGCTGGGACTAGGGGGAATGGATACAAGCTTGAGGAGGGGAGATTTAGGTTGGCTGTTAGGCAGAAGTTGTTGCCCAGGAGGGTGCTGAGCCACTGTGCCAGGTTGCCCAGAGAGGTAGTGGCAGCCCCATCCCTGGCAGTGTTGCAGGCCAGGCTGGCTGGGGCTGGGAGCAAGCTGCTCTAGTGCCAGGTGTCCCTGCCCATGGCAGATGGATTGGAACTAGATGAGCTTTAAGGTCCCTTCCAACCCTGACCATTCTGTGTTTCAATTCTATGATACTATACTGCAGGATGCTCCTCCTTATTTTCAGACCTGGAGATGTCTCTTAGCATTGCTACTGTCATAGTAGTTGCTGCAGCTAGCATGATACTGGTGCCTGCCCCGAGCACGCTTTTGTTCAGTAATGCAAAGACCTGGAATTTGAGATATGGCCAAGGAAAGTGCTCCAGGTAGGCAGATTTCTCCATATACTGGGAGAGATCAGTCTTGTTAGGCAAGGAAGAGTCCTATCTCCCCTCCCTGGAGAGCTGTGCTGGGAGATAAGAAAGGAGATATTAGTGCACTTCAAGGGGTGTGTGGTAGAGCAGAAAGCAGAAAACACCAATCAATATAATTATTTCTTCTTCCATTGTGAAATAGATTGTTTGGATTCTTTCTTTTGCTCTTTCTATGTGGCTGGCTCATCTGTGAGGTCAGGAAATGTTGTGTTTCTTTGGATGCATCTTTCCTCCTTACCTGTTAACACAGAGGCATGTCCCAGCCCTTGCTATTTCACACAGGCTGCCTGACCCACCACTGTGTCTCTTCTGCACCATTCACTATTTTCTGCCATTGACTGACTCTGGCTACAGTACTCCAAACATTTGACAAATATAACAAGAGTAGTTCACATCTCATCTAGTATAACAAGAAGAAATCTTTTCATATCCTATAAACTTCAGTGTCATTTAATTAAAGACCGGTCTACAAATAATACTAGATGCTTTCTTATTCAATTTGTGGCAAGGACAAATGGGATGGTTTTGTATGGAGTTTGGCACGATGCAGGCTTTGTCTAAAATACTGACATAATAGAACTAGACTAATGTTTGTTTGTCCTGAGCCCAAATAACTACCTTTTCAAATGCCTGGTTCATATCCATCCAAAATGAATTTAACCAAGAAAATACACAAAGAACATCAGCAGGGTAAAGACAGTCCAGGAAAAACATTGTTGGGCTTGAGGAAACCTTGGGTTGAAGTCCAAATCGCCATCAGATCTGGGGAGGTCTTTTCACTAATTTCCTTTCCTGATTATATTGTATATTATACAGTAAATTTTCTTGTGGAGGGGGCTGTGTCTAAGTTGTCTGTTTCATGAAGAAACTGTCCTTCCTTGTATGATATCTATGAATAGCTGTGGGTCTTGTGTTTACCATGGGTTTTTATGCCTTGAGTCAATGAGGCACTGGCTGAGGAAGCAGTCCTCAAAATGTGAGTCATTAAAAAGAAATCAAGCCACCCAAACCCTCTTTGAGCAGCAGAGCATGCACAAATTCAACATTGTTCATTAGAGTTAGTTCAGTTCACTGTGAAGAATTGTTGAAGGAATGATGAATACATGTTTTCTTGCAAACTCTGAATGTTGCATAATAAGAGCAAAAAAAAAAAGAATACAAGATGGTATTTTATCCAAAGGAAATATTTTCAGTCCTTGCTTCCACCAGTAAAGATGCTGACAAATGCACTTACATTTGGGAAATATTCACCAGGTGTTTTGACAAACTTTGACACATGAAATCCTCACAAGTGATATCATATGGTAAGAGACAGAGTATGTACTTTCAGGATATTTTAAGGTTACCTGTTCCTATTTCCAGATTGTAGGAGAGAAGAATAGCTAAGACCTTGTTGATTATCCATGTTACCAACGCTGAAGATCTCCAACTTTCTTGCCTGGTCTGTGAAAGTAAGAAAATGTTTGATTAAGAAGAGAGCTCTTTCCAGCTGCTACTGTACTGTGTAAGAGCAAATGTACATTAGAAACAGCCTGAATTCCTATAACAGGTACAGAAAAGGAGAAGGGGGCAAGTGTTCATGTGTTCTGGAAGCAGAGGACATCAAATGCTGCCAGAGTGATTGTGTTGTAGCTGGAGAAGGAAGTCCCATAAGCTGGTAGATGTAGAAGCTGTCAAACTTGGGTCGTTCTGTCTCCTTTCCCCCCTCCCCCTTTTTATTTCCTTAGACAGATCCACTTTTTGGTTGGGGATTTTTGTTTCAGCAAATACAGTATTTCTCATGACAGCTGTGCTGTGTGACACAGGGGTTGATGATGGACAGAGGTCTACTTGTGCTAAGGAAGTAATAGGCTTTGCCTAAAATAAGAGAGATCATCGCTCTGAGGCTGCCAGTCTTCCCTGAGGTAAATGTACTCTCTGAATATTAGAGCTAAAGCACAGAAGCTTGACGAGTAGTCAACATGGATTCTGCAAGGGAAAGTCCTGCTTGACTAATCTGATAGCCTTTTAAGATAGCATAACTAGATGGANAGAGGAGTGTGGCCAGCAGATTCAGAGAGGTTATTATCCCCCTCTACTCTGCCCTGGGGAGGCCCCACTTGGAATACTGTGTCCAGTTCTGAGCCCCTCAGCTCCAGAAGGATAGGGAGCTGCTGGAGAGAGTCCAGCACAGGGCCAGCAAGATCATGAAAGGAGTGGAGCATCTGTTCTAGGAGGACAGGCTGAGAGAGCTGGGTCTCTTCAGCCTGGACAAGAGGAGACTGAGAGGAGACCTCAGGAATGGTTAGAAATATGTTAAGGGTGAGTGTCAGGAGCAGAGAGCCAGGCTCTTCTCAATGGCATCCAATGGTAGGACAAGAGGGAATGGGAGCAAGTTGGACCACAGGAGGTTTAGTATTAACATGAGTAGAAACTTCTTTGCAGTGAGGGTGGCAGAGCACTGGACTAGGCTGCCCAGGAGGCTGTGGAGTCTCCTTGTGTGGAGACATTGCAGAGCTTCCTGGACATATTGCTGTGTGACCTGGTCTAGGTGATCCTGCTCTGGCAGGGGGATTGCACTAGTTGATCTTTCTAGGGGCCCTTCCAACCCCTGACATTCTGTGATACTGTGATGCTTTATTAGAGTTATGGTCTTACTGTGGGCGTAAGAGTATATGTGAGATGATGCAGAATCCCTTGCCTCATGCTCTCAGCCTAGTTTCCAAGCACCGAAGCTTGGTTCTGGTATGTTTCCTTGATTCTTCAAAGCATGATACCTTGTCTTCCAATGTGATGGTAAATCTGCCACCATGCCAAACCTGTAGCTTTTAATCAGTGAACTGAACACAGCCCAAAATGAGTATCAGTTTGAGTAATTTCTGAAATCAAACTGATATTGTAAGTCTTGAGCTCAAATGGGACCAAAATATTAGAACCTCACAGCTGTGCTGTAACTGAACTCAAAATGCATGAGGTTGTCTCCCTGATTGAAACATTCAATTGTCCTAGCTGCTGGGGTGGGAGGGGACAGCTGCAAGGTCTTTCATGCTTCAGTGTAGCAAATTTACTTTTCTTACCTTCTCATCTACAAGATCAAGCACCCTTCCATTATACATTTTCACCATGTGAAAGCAGTGGCACACAGGGATGAAATTACTTTTCAGTTTTCATTTTGAGAAACAGAATAGATTAATCTTCTTAATCAACAAAGTAGCACTTCTGCTCTCCTCTTTGGCTCTCTTTCACATTTCTGTGGTCTTCTCCAAATAATCTGGTTCTGTGTACAGAAGCCAACCCTCTTCCTTTTGTGATAGTGTGAGACAGAGTAAGATATCAGAATATAGCATTGGATTTCAGTTTGTTTATTTGAATCATGCTGTTCGGGATAAATGTTCTGTTTAAAAACCAAGCTATACAAAAATGAAATTCACTGGATGAATGTGTTCATCAAAACCAGGTCAGTGCAAAGATCCATCAAAGGGGGAGGAACAACAAGTGCAACCAACAGGTTTAAATGCAAATTTAATTTTTAATAACAAAATTGGTAGTTATAAAAAGTTCAAGTTTGTTCCCTATTGGCCCCTTAAAATGGCAGTGGTACTGTCTGAGGTTTATTGTTGCCACTGTATCAAACAATGAGTACTTATTTTATTTAGGATCTGTGGATTCTGATTCTTAAATGTTGTGTTGCTGAATTTGTATTTTGAAAACACTTGAAGAGAGTTGAGCAGAGGTTTTTAGTATATGCTTGAAATAAATTCATGGTTTATTATAGCATTTTTGCTTTTTCATTGTATTTAATAGACTAGTAGAATCACAGAACTGTCAGGGTTGGAAAGGACCTTAAAGCTCATCTAGCTCCAACCCCCCTGCCATGGGCAGGGACACCTGGCACTTGAGCAGCTTGCTTAACAAAAACAGTATGTAGTTCTTCTAAGAAGTATATAACCTTAGACTAACATCTATTTTCATGTCTTCTGATACAACATTTCAGATTATTTTTCCCCAAAGTGTTACAGAGGCTATTATTTGTTTCCAATTAATAAATCTCATGGAGGTTAAGAGGCACTTGGACAATGCCCTTAGTGACCTTGTGTGACCTTGGGGTTGTCCTGTGCCTAAATAGGAGTTGAACTTGATGATCCTTGTGAGCCCTTTCCAAATTGGGTTGTTCTGTGCTTCTGTGAGCTCTAAATCCCTATTCAGATATGGCACATATCTTCCAAGTCTCTGTCACTTGAGATTCCAACTACTTCCTCAGCAGATTTCTGTACTACTTCCACCTACTCATAGCTAAATTAGTCTGTGCTTCCTCTTGTTATTAATTAAACTTCCTCTCCTTTTCAGATAAACTGTCTTTTATGCTTCTCATCATGTCTGGGTTTCTAGCCCCTAACTTTTTCTTAACATTTGTTTTGTAATGACTGTCTCATTTGATAGTAAAATAGCTGTTCATATAGGTAGCACTATTTTCTGGCTGATAGTTCATGGCTTTTCCTGCTATCTGTCACAGTCAGAAATATTTCATTAGTTAGTGGTTTCCTCACTCCCTCCCCATTATATAGGAACTGTCAGTCACACAGCAAATGAATACTGCAGGAAAACCACACTGCCTTCCTCATAAAAGCACTATAATTTCCTCATCTAAATCCTAGCACTGTTAGAAAAAGCCCAAACAATATCTGGTGTTCTTAAGCCTGTGTTTTGTTCCTGTGACTGGGCTGAGAGGGCTTTTCACTGTAGGATGATTGGCTGCCTGATGCTATGATTAAATCTGAGCCACTTTCACATGGAGAAGCTTTGTGCCTCTACAACTTGAAGGAAGTTGAAAGTTCACCAAAAAAAAAAAAAGGTTCTGGGAGATGGCTGAAAAGGCTATGTGCATCCTTGGCATATACTGAGAAAGGAGAAGGAGTAGTTTTGCACAATGTGAGGGTTATTCACTGTCTAATTTGGAGGTAGCTGAGTCAGGAGGGAGTCTTTTGAGATTTTCTGTTGAGCAAAAGATGAACTCGCTATTTGAAAGATTTCTTCAGGTATTGAGTCACTCCACCTCCAGAAAGCAAATGCATTGTAGTCAGCTGGCTAGTTTTTCCTGTTCCACATCAGTATCAAAGCCAATCAATCAGCTTTGAACTTCCAAGTCTTCACTTCCAGTGGGGATGTCGTGTATGTAACAGTTCTTCTCTGCCTTAGTTGAAGCTACCATTTGACTATTGCAGCACATCATCCCTGCATGGATGTCATTTAGGGAGGTGAGCTTGCTTCCAAATCAACAATCACACTCCTCTGGCACTGCAGAAAATCACTTTAGTTGAAGTGAAACACAAGAGGATGAATTTCTGAGCTGTGAATGAATTTGAAATGATTTGTCTTCCTTAGTACAATACTCTGTAATTACTTTTCCCCAGTGCCAGTATTTGGCTAACAATATGTCAGATTTCAGCCTCCCCTGCAGCCTCCTGCAAAACCCTTAGAGTTGATTCTCTGATGTCTAATAAGTGTATGTGTGGCAGGGACTATGTATAGGTCTTTCCCACTGTGGATGTACCAGTAGGATCTCTAGCTTCCAGAGAATCACTTCTTTTGATTAAACCAGTAGGAGTTTATCTTTGAGACTTCTACATAGTGATCATCCCACAGAGCTGGTTAAAGCTGACAGGCTAAACATTTTTAATCCCTTTTTTTTCCTTAATATTTGCTTTCTTGTTCTTGAAAGATGCTGGTAATAAAAGCAGACACTGACATGTTCAGGGAAGAGCTGCATGGATGTGCCAGCGAGGAAGGAGCTGCACTGCCCATCAGGCTTCACATTTAGCTTAGTAATCTTTCCTCTTTCCCACTCAAGTGAGAGTTTTAGGGATTAGTAACCACAATAAGTACTTTGGATGTGAAACACTGAGGTCAGCCTGCTAAATAGCAATGTGCATTGCATGGTAGGTGAGGGAAAAGACTTCTACTTTGGTGTCTGTCCTGTTCTCCCATAAAGTGCCAGACATGTAGCTGACTTCATGCTGTGGCTGTAGCTGCAGACATAGATTAGTGGGAAACACTACAGGATTTGTCCTGCAACACTTGCAGGTTGCAAATTGCTTTTGTTTCCTCATTTCTTTAGATTGAGCTATTGCTAATAAAAACCCAGTCTATCCTGAATCACATATGAAGAAACAAATGTTGACTGCTTTTGGTAATGAACATAACTGAGGCATGTTCTGCCTTAAAGAACTTGTACTCTCATCAGACATTTCTGTGTCACAATTCTTCTAACTGGAATTGTCCTAATAGCAGATTGGCTGTCTCATTAATTTGCTAATTAGTAGGTATTTATGTTAGTTTTGCTTTCTGTGCTTTCCCATGTTCTTAAGGCTTGAATGAAAATTTTAATGCTTTTTCTATAAAAAGATCCTTAATTAGGTTACACTGAGAGTGCTAATTAGTAAAGATTTGAAAACAAGTTCCCAGAGTATTCCTTGCCCTGCTGTCATCCTTACAACTGAAGCAGGCAATGATAATCACACATTTGCATCATGTGGGCACCAGGTAGCAGATGATATATTTAGGTTTGAACAGCAGCTCCTTTCCTTTTTTGTGATTCCTGATGTGCCTTTGCTAGCAGTATGAGATTAAATTGATGTCTTTGGGCAGCTTCTTACAGCTATAGAGAACACGTTTCCACCTAAGAGAGGTAATCCTTGAGGAGGCACAGCTAATGTTTCCTCTCAGAGCTGTTCATGAACCAAACCTGCCCCTCAGCCTGCCTGAAGGTTAATGATGCTTTGGGAAGCAGCATACTGCAGATCTGGTCAAGGATGCATAAGGGTGACAGTCTGACAGTGTAATCCACACACAAATAATGAACACACATACACTTTTTAGTACAGACACTTTATGTAGTGGATTTGCTTAAGTGNAAAAGGCGCTGATGAGGAGCGTGGATGGAGCCCTCCCTGGATCTTCGTTCGCGAAGCCTAGCCATACCATATACCATACAGGTGCCATATAGGTATGAAACCTAGAATTCCCATGCAGAATAGTGTTCTCTGCCTACTACCACCTTAAGCAAAGCTTGGTACTTAGCAAACACAAAGTTCTGGTAGTCCTTGAAAACACAACTTAGAGCTGGATGGGATGACCCATGATATTAAGGGAAAACCTGGAGCTATTACATAGAAATTAAAATAAATATATGCTTGGACAGACATACAAGTATTATTGTTAGGGTTTTATTCAATAGACAGTTGAAATCACAGGGAGTAATTGTTACCTTTGCTCCTTACACTGAATTTATTTTGTGCAAGCATTGGTCGGTCCTGTGACATTTATGGTAGAAGAAAGGAATGAGGAACTGTAATATCTCATGCTGTAGCTTGTGTTTTGTTTGTTTGGGTTTTTTTTGGGCAGGGGGTATCTATTAATCTCAAAAATAACACTGCTCCTCACAGTAACTTGGATGGGATTTTTGAGGAGAAAATGTTCTTTGTTCTATTTCTTTCCTGTCTCCTCTTCAGTAGCACTCAAATCAAAACCAGAGGCAGGAGTGAAGAAAAATAGCTGCTACTGGAAAAAAAGCAATATGATCAGTGCAGTGGATGCTTTCCTTTTAGCCTGGAGTGAGAAACAAACTTGTTAGCAGAGCTCTGGCTTCCAGGCCAACCACCTGCTCTCTGTCCTGAGTATTCATAGGCAGCAGACATGGATGCATGCTGCCTTCCAGAAACAAGCCAAGACCAGCTTCTGCTTGTAACTTCTGGGCTGTAAATCTTAACTAACACAAGAAACTCTGTCACTAAAACCAAGAAGTTCATATTATTTAACTGAACTAGCAAAATTTGTCATAACTAATAGTGAAATGCTATCTGTGTCAAAATCAACACAGTAAGCAAATTAGTTTCATTAGCTTGGTTAGTTAGATCACCATGGTAATACTGCAGAATAATCAATCCTTGCTGTCCATTTGTTATGAATCTCACTAGGGAATCTTAGTACAGTCAATCAAATCTTGTGAATTACCCCTTTCATTTCCAGAGAAGCTGGCATGATCTTGTCAGGATCAGAGATCTTAAATTACGTTATAGACTTAGAAAACTATAAAAACATCTAAAAAATATGCTGGCATAATGAAAACATTTGCTCAGTATTCATTCAACTGCAACCTAAAAAAAAACAACAACCTTCAGACCATGAAGGTGTTTGCTGTTCTGCTGTGAAATAAAGACAATGTTCTTTCTGATTTTGGCAAGCAAGAGAATTCAGAAATACTAGTATACTTTTAAAGAATGAGACAGCTTTAAATCTTGATGGGGAACATTAATCTATTTAACATGGCAAGCTGAAACCAATAAGCACTTACAAGTGCTCAGTTTTGTAGGTTTGCATACTACCTAAGTGTTTTTCTCACAGCAGTCAGCTTGTTTACAGATGTATGATACCATTGTCATTTTATTTGGGCTTTTTAGAATAATAAGCATTTAGTATCTCACTATGCCTAGAATTCTTGGCAAAGTAGGACTTTTGTTTTGCCTTCTGAGACTCCTCACTTAATATGGGAAGTCTAATTTTAGATGATGCAAGACAGAATTTTATGTATGTGTATTAAATTGTGCTTATAAAACACTACTTTTACAATTATAATATCTTTTGGACAATTCAAAAGAAGAAAACCAATCCTATGGCCTTCAATAGGAGGCTCCAATGCTTTTCCTTAAGTATGGCAGGAAACAACAGTTCTCATGTGAAGAAATCTGCATGCTAAGTATTAGTTTTTCTTTGCATTTGAGGAGAGTGTTCCTGTGAAACAAGAGCTGATCTCACAATATATGATCATGCTATAACTGAAGCTATGAATTAGATCCAAGTTGGCTAAGCAATGATTGTAAACACTTGGCAAATGTGTTGAGAACCAACTGGTCATGTACTGAATGTGTAGTGACAAGCATAATAATCATATTAACTAAGGACTTCTTTGGCAATAGATATTGTTCTGACAGATCAAGTTCTACCATTTCTCAAAAGCAGGTAGAGTTGGTTGGACCTCCTTTTGCAGCAGCCAAGAGCTGTCAGTGGAGTTATTGCTGGTTCAGCAAAGGGTTATAATCAAGACAATCTTAGTGGAGCCTGAAGTCTCCAAATTCATTGAATGAGAGATTTGATTCATCCTATATTTACCCCTGCCTTCTGTGGGCAGTGCAGTCACTTGTAATTTTGAAAGCTGGGTGTAAAATACGTAAGAGAAGAACTCTATTTTGAGGGTGACTTGCAGACACTTGCTTACAAGTGTAATCCCAGAGAAGTTCTGGGCTACTAAATTACAGCAGCAAGCAGAATGAAAAAAACATGAAAATGAAAAAAACAGCACCTTGGCCTGGATCAGGAACAGTGTTGGCAGCAGGAGCAGGGAGGTGATCCTGCCCCNGATGTTGCATTGGGAGGCATCATTTAGCAGGTTGCTAGGGCTAGGACAAAGGCTGCACTTATGATCTTCAAGGTCTCTTCCAGCTGGAACTGTTCTATAATTCTATGATTCTTCCTGTTTCCTCCAAAATACCATGTGTGAGATATCACAGTGGGGGAAAAATAGCTGCAACAAAATGCTACAATATTTTTGTCAGACATATTGCGTTTGTACCACATGGATTTGCTAATGTTAAACTTCTGCCAAGAGCCTGTGTGATAACATTCTTTCCTGCTTAACATACAAAATTTGGTAAAGACTAGGTGTTTTCTTTCTTGTCTTACAGCTGGAGGCACAAAGATAGCAGAAGTGACTCTTAGGCACTATTCATAATTGACTAGGGATGGAACCAATGTTCCTGAATTTCTAGTTTCCTAGAAGGACTGGAATTAAATTTAAGAATGTAGAAGGAGGCAAATACTTAGTTTCATGTGGAAACTCTGATTGAAACAACACCAAGGAATTGTCCCGTTTTGATCAACTGGAGTGCAGTGTAATTTGGACATTGCCCTTTCATCGTATTCCATTACAATAAAAAGCTGTGGGAATTTTGATGTAGTTTTCCAGAAATTTTGGATTTGCTAATAATTTTGGAGATTGTGGAGGACTTCTGATAAGGGATTCCTGGTAATATATAACTTTATTTTTTCCCCCTTTCTGATTGGCCTTCCAGGATCTGCAGGGACTACAAGAGGGCTGGGGAAGGACTGTTTAGGATGTCAGGCAGTGCTAGGGCTAGGGATAATGGACACAAGCTTGAGGAGAGGAGATTTAGGTTGGCTGTTAGGCAGAAGTTGTTCCCCAGGAGGGTGCTGAGCCACTGTGCCAGGTTGCCCAGAGAGGTGGTGGCAGCCCCAGCCCTGGCAGTGCTGCAGGCCAGGCTGGCTGGGGCTGGGAGCAAGCTGCTCTAGTGCCAGGTGTCCCTGCCCATGGCAGGCACAGGGGTTGGACCTAGAGGAACTTTAAGGTCCCTTCCAACCCCGACAATTTGATTCTATGATTTCAAATTCATGCTGCTTCTAGTGTAACCCTGATGCTCTGCCCTGTCAAAGGAGTATGAGGAGTGAACTCAGATTAAATGAGTGATGTGCAGCAAGTAGAGCAGAACCCCCTTCAAGGCTGGAATCACTGTTGGCACTCAGGTGCAACAAACACCTTTTTCATTTTCTGTGCACCTGCTTATGCTTACAGCTACATCCTGATGTGCCTGACTAACATTTGGAAGTGACAGATAATTTAGGAAGGCAGTAAGACAGGAAGGAGGACATTCCTTCAACTGGCATAAACCTACATTAACTCATTCATCATAACCGACTGATTTCACTACCACATCAATTTATCTAGTTGAGCATGTAAGGCTCTCTTAAAAAGATTATGCTGGCTTTAGGGAAGCTGCAATGATTTATATCTACATAAAACCTTCCCTCTGCAACAATGCATGCCTAATCTTATCTTAATATATACACAGAAAGTTGTTTGAAAAGGAGTTAGAGCTGCTGCTATACACTTCATGTGTGTCAAGCGACTGCAGAAAAGTGAGAAACAGCAAATAAGCCACAAAGCAGCATCTCACAACATAACCTCTTTTTTCTATCCACAAATCCATTTTTAACTACAGCTCTGATAACACACCTCTGCATCAACTCAGCCTTCTTTTTACACAAAGCTTCTGCCAGATTTTCCCCTTTCTTTCCAATAAATACTAGTTGTAGATGATCAGAATAACTGATTGTACTGGCCTAGTGTGAAGAACAGCACTGAAGGTGTGGTGTTGAAGTGGTGTGACTGGGTTTTTATAGGTGTGGAGGGCTGATCAGAGCTCATTCAGCCCTGGTTCACTCAGCACAGTCCTACCTTTCCTCTCTGCTTCCCTCTGTCCTTAGAGGCCTCATTATCCATGCTCTTGACTTACTAGTTGCACTAGAACAGGGCAGTCATGAGGTGGAAGTGTATTTATCCTTTACCAACATTCATGCCCTGAACGTGTAGAGCTTGATTTTGGCTCTCTCTTGAATCACAAGTTAATAACATCCTAGGCCCAAGTCTTTCAAAAATGCTGCAACTGAGTATAAAGCTTCCTGTAGTAAATCTACTGCAAACAGGCTGTGACTTTGAACAGTTCTGGTGTGCCCTTGGCTGGAAATGTGGAAGGAATGTTTCATGTGGGAGCCAACTGTAAGGGCTACAATGATTTCTACCTCTATGTTATTCTCTTATGTTCAAGGCCAATTGGTTTTAAGCCATATTCATTGTTTTTCAACTTATTTCTAAACTCTCACTCTGCACCTTCAAGTCTGAACCTCTCCTAAACCTACCTCAGAAGTTAACTGAAATCTCATTCATTCAGGGATAGAAGAAATAGTATAAATGAAGATTACACATAGATTGAATGTTACTGACCAAATGCCACTTTTCTTCTCAGAACAAGCTCCAGCCTGACAGTTTGTATAACCATATCACAATTTGACTTCTATGAGAGTGAAAGTTTGTGTTAAGTTAGACAAAGTTGGACACAAGATACATGTAACACCCTGAAGCAGCAGATTCTTTTGTGACTTTGCTATCTAACTGAAATAGTGGAATTCTCCATTAGAATGGAGAAACTCATTTTAACTGCTTGTATTTGGTCCTTGACTGCTTCCCTAATGCTCATGAACAAGCAGGCTGTTTTCACAGATCTCTTAACTGTGCGTATAGACAAGTACAGAATGTGCTCTTCTGATGATACTGCCACCCCCCTCCGCCTTTCTTGTGATAAGAGAGGGAAAACAACGCTGGAAAAAAGTTTAAAGAGTTAAAACTTGAGATATGAACTGAAATCCTCACTTTCCTTAAGGTCCTGATTACTCTGCTCTACAGAGGCTATATTTCATCACTTTCTGTGGCAGTGCCTGATAGATTTATAGACACATGTGCATCATTTATTGAGTCATGCAAACTTTCCTTATCAAAACAGCCTTACTAACTAATACTTGTGTTGGATATAGCTTTAGTAGAGAGAAACAGATCCTTCTTGTCAAGGAGGAATGGGCTTGTCAGTATTCAAAAATCACTAGAGATAGATACCCTTCTGTGGGGTGTAACCCACTCTGTGTTGAGGTGGAGTGGGTAAGCATTTCTCAGGGCCAGGGCTAGAGTCATCAGTCTGATCAGCTTTCAGTGATAACAGGCTGTAGGAAAGCTAGATGCAGATAATCTTTTGGAAAAAGCTGAGACATTTTTTAAATAACCGTTGCATTCTCTTCTACAGTGCAATATAATCAACATATATTTACATATTTCATGTAATCAGGACAAGAGGAGGTGCATACTAAAAGGAGGATGTTGTGGTCAGGGTTTACATCTCCATCTTGGTATAATGCAACTATTTACAAAAAGCCAGCTGCAAAAACTTACCAAAAAAGCTTATCCCATGCATGCATCCTTGTTTGTTGACTTGTGCTTGAATCTGTGAGGGTACTCTTTATATCACAGTCCTTCTAGAAACAGTGACTTTGGAAAAAGAGCAAATTCTTCCTTGAAAGACAAGTTCTCNAAACCAGTCTAGGATTCCATGATTCTATGATTGCCAGCTTTAGTAACAAAATGAACTCTTACTGGTTTTTACTTTGTTCAGCTCTTTGGAATAGTTCAGACAAGAGACTAAACTGAATTCCACTTCATGTCATGAGTTATCTAAGCACTTTATAAATTTCAAGTAATGATTTTTATTGTCCTTTAGATGAAAATGTGCTAGGAGAGATGCTCTCCAGGATGTAACTAGAAAGCAACAGGATTGCACACTTGTAACTCATGATTTAGTTTACCCTTTAGGTACTATTCTACCACTGAGAAATTTGTAAGGAAATGAACATATTTGGCTTTCTTGAAGAGATGTGACCCCCCCCCCAGTCATAATCCAGGTATCTAACTCCTGACAGTTCTCAGAGATGAACAGAACAATCCATTTCAGAGATCTGAGAGAAACACAGGGCTTCTAATAGAAAAATACTTGAGGACAACTCTTGATTGCTTGTCTATGCATTTTTCTACTTAAAAAATAAACAGCTTTACATTGGGCTAGAGGAGGCTATGACTCTCTTTTTCCTTCTTGACAGCTAGGTTTCCTGTCCTTTGAAAGTCCACTAATCAAGGGGAAAGTAAAAAAAAAAACACAACCATTTTTTAACATATTCTTTTATATGCATACAGGTAGATGTATATTATATATATATAATGTATGTGTTTTATAAATAGGTATCTTTTAATGTAAAATATATCGACAGCTATATCTCTATATCAGCTTGTTACCATTTCTAGCACATCTTCATCTGTGGCTTGATTTACTGCAACTATAAAGCATCAATTTCCTTGTATTTCTGTGAGGCAAAAAAGGCAGGCATCATTATAATTTTAAAAACCACCAGAAGTTATTCACATCAGCATTACGCTCTTTTTTCCCCCTTCTCCATTTATCTGTTTGTCCAAGCAGAATGTTTTCCAGCCTAGAAAGAGCCAGTGGGGCAAAGCACTGTGCTTCCAGCACTGTTTTCTAGTAACTACAAGCAAAGGGTTTATTAGCTCACTTTATAAATCCTCTCATGAACAGTGGAATTATGGAAGTAACATCCTAGAGACTGTGTCCCAAAGCTTATTGATTCTAGGTGTCAATCAAGAAGCTAGAACCCCAGACTGAATTGTTTCCCATGATTAAAATACACATGAGGGTACCCTGAGGATTCTTTGCTGCTTAATGAGGTGCACTCTCACACTCCTAAAATGTCCTTGATTGCTGCAGTACTAAAATAGTTCCTCTTCAATCTAACTGTTTGTTTTCATGGAAAAAAAAAGGGGGGGGGGAGAATTCTGTATAGTTGAGTTATTCTACTTAGTTAAATTTTTTTACTTTGCTTGAATTTTGTCACTAGGTTCAAAAGGTGATAATCAAAGAAGAGACAAGTGAAGTAATCAGAAAAGATCTAGGACATGAAGTTATATAAAACAAACAAAAAAAGTCTTTTTATAAGTACTTTGCTTATCCAGGAGTTAGCAGCTTCTCTTTGTGCTTACTGCCAAAGGATGTATAAAATCATGTGCAAGCCATGAGGATAATGGAGAATTGTTACCAGTAGTGACAATGCTTGGAACAAAACTCTTCTTTTATGTAAGCAGGGCAAAAAGTAACCTTTACAGAAGGCCTTTAAATCTGAAGCTATTACAAACATCAGAACTAGCCAAAATTATTCCACTCAATTATTCTGTGATTGGAAAGTGTGGTCCCAATGAAAACAAAATGTTTCAATGTGAGGGGTGGAGTGATCCCAAAAGAAATCTGCATTTTCTAGCACAGGAAAATAATGTTTCGGTTGGGTTAGCTGAAATGATATGGTTTACATGAAGCATTTCAATGGGGTCTTGAAATAAATAAATGAAATAAATCTCTTCTTTCAGCACAGTTCAGGGGCACTGAACCAGCATTTTCAAATGAAAAAGTAATTTATTAGAAAATTTCCAGTTTTGATCATTATAATGCTTTTCCATCAGGCTAAGAAGCTATTGTATTTGAGAAGAATGGTCCAAGTTTCTTCTCCTAAATACTTCTTGTTTTAAGTTGGCAATGCTGTCATGAAGGAAGCAGTTAGTGAATCTATTGGTCTTAGATGCATTGAGGCAGGCACTGGCCAAAAGCTCTCAAGTCCTTATTCTGTCCCTCTCCACTTTCTATTGTTTCCACAGGCAGGGAATGTTTTTCCTCATACTCAGAGAGGTCTGTCCCACTTCATTATAATGAAACAATGAATCTATCTGCTTTGGTTTTAACTGATTTTTCAGTGTGGTTTTTTTTCCTCTGCTTACTGGTTAATCTCCCTTATGAGATGTCCACTGAGAACTGTGGGTTGAGGGATTGTTTTGATTCTTATCTGGCATTAATGGGTTTTTCTTGCAAATAAAATGAAATGTTAAATGAAGCATAAAAGGTGGGCAGTCATCTTAAATAGTTATTAACACTGACTGCAATCTGTTGTTCTGCTAACATTTTGTTAGGGGAGAAAAAAAAAATCCAGAAAAAAACACTGACCAACAGGGAACAGCAGGTGCTTATTAGAAAGGATGAACAGAACACTAACAATACCACTGTGTTTGGAAACCATGGCAAGAGTAGGGAGTGGCAATAAAGATAGTTTTCTAATGTCCAACTATATTAAATACTGTGCCCACCTCTACTCTTTGATCCCAATGGCAAGATAATTAATCTAAAATAATGTTTATGACAAGTAGATGTGAAAGGGGAAAATGCCATAGAACAGCTGGTGAAAAAAGAGTCAAGAAGCCAAGTTGAGACATTTATTTTTTTTTCTCTAAATTTCTGTCCAAGATGAAGATATAAATACTTGGAAATTTTTAGTCATAATGAAGGTATAAAGTCTCAGCTATGTGACCTGAGGTTCAGTAGTCATTAATATCTTCTAAGAGTAAATGTCAGGAACGGTTTACCTGAGAAGACCTTCCTTCATCAGAAATTCTTCAGAACAAGTTGTATAAACATCTGCCAGGAATAAAAGAGAGTTTATTTTGATTTAGGATGAAGGAATAAACTAGATCATCAGTAAGGTCCAGCAGTATTTTTGGGCTATGTGGAGTGACAGAACAAGAGCTACTAAGGGGTATGCCCATTCTGTGACTTTGGAGTGTTAGTACTTGGCATGGAAGAGAGTCCTGTGAGAACAGGACACCAGTTGAATGCAGACATTCAATTCAGACTGTGTATTGCTTCTCTTTACTGGTGCCTTCTGGCTCAGGTAATGTGCAGTTACTGATCACAGATGATAATCTCACATGGAGTATTTAACACTTTAGGTGAGGTTTCTCTTCCCAAACCATCTGTGAAGAGGTGGGTCTGTATTCCCAACTAGCCAGGTGCATCCCTTGCTCCACATCACAGTCAAGCACAAGGGGCAGTGAAATGGTGGTGTTTTCTCTTTTCTCTTGTGCAGTGCTTACTAATTCCTGAGCAAATGCAACTGCCTTAGCAGTATGGACCTGAAGAGCAAACATCTCTAACCTGTGTGTACTATGGGAAGAGGATACTCCCTGAAGGGAGGGGACATGATGTCTTGGTTGCCAGCAAAGTGAGAAGGTAGTTAAGTCCGCCTGAATTTCCCACATAAGTTGATGGATACATGAATGTGTTACTGACATCCATTCTGATAGATATCATGCAGTTTGATCAAAGGTCTGAAAAATAAGCTGTTTGACCACTGGGGAGCAAACAATTCAATTCCAAGATGCTGATGTGAATAAGGTGCAGCAAACCTCCTGAATAATAATAAAAAACTGGGAATATAGCTTCTGGCCTAAAAAATATTGAACTCACAAGTATTACCTGTACGGAGTTAGAATTGAGAAGACATGTTTGGGAGGAGATTATTTGTTACACTAATAGATTGATCTCTTGACCAATCCTTTTCCCCTAGCTTGAGTTAGTTCAAGGACAACTATCCCTAGGTAAGAGCTAATGGTTGCAGGTGTCTAGGCCTAATGCAAGAGTATTGAGAAGCATAGTATCAATTACTGCCTGACTGTATGGTATTTCTTGCTTTTACATGTTCCAAATCAATTATTTCTGTCTTTTCCACCAAGCAAAGCAATTTGTCAAGACTGTGTCAAATCCGAACAGGAGTTCTGGCCTTTAACTGAGCGACTGCCTCAGGTTTCTCAGCCATGACCCCCTGCTTTGTCAACTGCAAAGCATTGTCCCTTGTTATAGCACTCATCAGGGAGTCATAGCCACCCTTTCTTCCTTACCCTCAGCAAGGTGTTGCAGGCCAATAGATGGGAGAACTGGGAAGCAGTCTCCCACCATTCATTCAAAGGAAATGATCAGGAGAACAGTGGTCTCTGTATCTGAGATCCTTATTCCAAGAAAAAGCTTTTGCTTAAGTGGATGTGATTACTTTCTCTTCTCTAGGAGGAAGACCAATAGAGAAGGCTGCTGTTGGTTAGTTCTTTTTTACTGCTAAAGGATCAAATGTCAAGTTGGAAGGTGGAACTTCTGGCAACAAGCTACAGTTCACGCTTGTGATGCAAAAGCTGTAGTTCCCCCTCAGCCTACAGAAGCAGGCAACATTATAGAATCCTTCTTTATGCATTGCTTGCAGTTAAACATGCTACATGCAGTAAAAGATACAGTTTTAGTTGTCTTACATCTGTAGCTAAATGTTTAGATAGCCTAAGTGCTCCACTTGGCTTTGTGTTCTCTTGGATATCCTACAATGTCTTTTCCATTTATTCATTACTTTTTCAGCTCTCAAATTACACTAGTCTTAAATTCTTGCTGGGATTTCTATCTAGCTATGTCAACAGGCTTTGCTCTCATTCACTGCAGCTAAATGTCCAATGTTAGGACAAGAGGGAATGGGAGCAAGTTGGACCATAGGAGGTTTAGTATTAACATGAGGAGGAACTTCTTTGCAGTGAGGATGCCAGAGCACTGGACCAGGCTGCCCAGGAGGCAGTGGAGTCTCCTTGTCTGGAGACATTGCAGAGCTGTCTGGACACATTGCTGTGTGAGCTGGTCTAGGTGATCCTGCTCTGGCAGTGGGGTTGGACTAGATAATCTTTCTAGGGCCCTTCCAGCCCCTAATCCATACTGTGATTCTGTGATTTCCTGTAAAAGCACCTCCTGTGTCAGTGCCTCCTATTTCTCTCTGTTTCTTTTGCTTGATTTATGTCAGTCAAGTGCAGTTCATTTTCATACCAGCTGAGCAGATCGATATGTTTTACTAGCCTGATTATATTGCTATCAGTTTTGCAGGGATGTTTTGGTTAATTCATTCTGAAATAGTTATCTAAGCAAAAACTGTTGAGATGTTAGCTATGCAAGTGTTTCCTCAGGCTGCTGCAAGGCACTTCAAACACTTGGAGATTTACTGGAAAGCTGAGAATGGCTAGAATATTTGCTAACAACTACATGCTGCCCTAAGATGTATTGTCCTTCACACAAAACATGGTTCATTCAGGTAGAAAGTTAATATTCAGGAGAAAATTGTCTTACCGGTTGGCATGATGATCTAGTTAGTAAATGCAATTCAAGGTAGGCCCAATGGTGACAAAAAGTGCATCTGAATAGAGACTTTGTCAATGTAATTGTAATTGTCAGGGTTGGAAGGGACCTTAAAGCTCCTCTAGGTCCAACCCCCCTGCCATGGGCAGGGACACTTGGCACTAGAGCAGCTTGCTCCCAGCCCCAGCCAGCCTGGCCTGCAACACTGCCAGGGCTGGGTCTGCCATCACCTCTCTGGGCAACCTGGCACAGTGGCTCAGCACCCTCCTGGCCAACAACTTCTGCCTAACAGCCAACCTAAATCTCCCCTCCTCAAGCTTGTGTCCATTCCCCCTAGTCCTAGCACTGCCTGACATCCTAAACAGTCCTTCCCCAGCCCTCTTGTAGTCCCTGCAGATACCTGACTTCTAAACCAAGTCTCTGCCTACATCCTCTATGTAACATGGGTCCCTGGAGAAATTCTTCAAATGTTGGACAGAGAGACATAATTGAGCATCCCAAAGATGCTCTCTCAGCGCTTGTGGGTGAAAGAATAGTGGGTGCAAAAGGGGCTATGAGACACCACTGGATCTGTGCTTGCTAGGAGAGCTGCAACAGCATTTGTTGACAGATGCCTGGGGGAGGGAACCTGTAGGATGCCATCATTGTGTTTTTAATTTCTTCTGCTCTTGGGAAGCTCCAAACTTTGTGCTGAGGAGGCACTGACTCCTATCTGAGCTTCTCTCCCATCACAGAAACTAACAGGAGGTGGCCCATCCAGGCTGGACAATAGTTGACTGGATTGGTAGTGAAAGAAGTATCCTGTACTGTTCTAACTACCTGGTGTTAAACTGCCTTGATTTAGTGTTCAGTGTGCAGGCTTACTAGAATTTGACTCTCTTTCTTCTTTTAAAGTGTTCTGCTAAATACTGCCTTGTCCTCAGCTGATATAAATCACTGTTGTTCTTCTGAGGGCAATATGTTACCACTGTTTTCCCCAGCTGGAGATTTATCCCTGCGTGTTGAAACCCAAAGATGTTGAAGAAATAAAATATTCATTGCAAGAAGCTGGAAAATGCTTCTAATTTTCTGCTTCTGATCCTTGCTGTTTAACTGCCTCTGGCTCCACAGTGACTGGCACAATCACACCAGAAAATGGCTATGTGGAGACTTGGGAAACATCAGCATTGTTTGGATGACTGCGAGGCATGCCACTGCATGGGTGTTTTTTATAAAGGGTTATGTGTAAATGAGGTAGATTGAAAGGGAGTTTCTAGCATGAGCACAGGAAAACCAAACTAGTTGTTAAAATCCCTCCTAATAGGCAGGTTTACTGCTGTAGGAGAAGATTCTTTCCCCCTAGGGTGATGACAGGACAGCATTGTACTGCTAGAGAAAGAAATCAAAAGATACTGATCTGCTAGACCAACCATCACAGTGAGAACTGGAGGAAGACCAAAAACACTCTTACTGGCTGAACTGGAGTTTGTCCCCATTAAGGTCATGGAAGAAAGGCTATGAGCTATGAGCACGTTCTGGCACTGTCACTTCAGAGGTGTTTCTGGAGTGCCAGCCAGCCACACTGTTTTGGAAAAGTCCTTCCTGTGTCACTGTACCCTGTTCTGGGTTGGGTTCATGTGTTGGCAGTTGGGATTGGCAGGGCTGTCACCTGGGGAATCAGTGGCACACAAAGGGAAAGGGCAGCACATGCTAATGTTTAGTGGGAGAAGTGCTCCTGCTCTCTCAGCTCTCAAGAAGGGCTCCTTGGTCTAGTGCTCTGGCAGAAGCTGAGATGTTGGAAGGTGAGTTGAGAAGCCCATTATATAATAAGGAAGGTTTTCTAGAGTCCAAAGGATATCTTTAGAGGTTATTCTCCCCTCTACTCTGCCCTGGTGAGGCCTCACCTGGGCCCCTCAGCTCCAGAAGGATAGGGAGCTGCTGGAGAGAGTCCAGCACAGGGCCAGCAAGATCATGAAAGGAGTGGAGCATCTGCCCTAGGAGGACAGGCTGAGAGAGCTGGGTCTCTTCAGCCTGGACAAGAGGAGACTGAGAGGAGACCTCAGGAATGTTTATAAACATGTTAAGGGTGAGTGTCAGGAGGAGAGAGCCAGGCTCTGCTCAATGGCATCCAATGTTAGGACAAGAGGGAATGGGAGCAAGTTGGACTACAGGAGGTTTAGTATTAACATGAGGAGGAACTTCTTTGCAGTGAGGGTGCCAGAGCACTGGACCAGGCTGCCCAGGAGGCTGTGGAGTCTCCTTGTCTGGAGACATTGCAGAGCTGCCTGGACACATTGCTGTGTGAGCTGGTCTATGTGATCCTGCTCTGGCAGGGAGGTTGCACTAGATGATCTTTCTAGGTCCCTTTCAACCCCTAACATTCTGTGATTCTGTGATTTCCTGTCTACCTGTCAGCAATTTGAAGAATTAATACAAACATTTTCCAAATCCATGCCTGAATTTCACATGGTTCTACTCCACAATGACTGACTTTGGTGAGAAATGAGTCAATGCTGAAGGATGCAGGGCTGGAGGAATGGTTGATTGCAGTGGGGAAGGACTTGGAGTTCATTGCCTTCCCTGGAGGTGGGAATATTAGTTATATTATTCTTGACAGATGAACCCCAAAGTCATGCTCCAGCAACAGAGAATCAGTGACCACAAACTCTCTTTGACTTACTGTCTCCATGATTCATTATCCTACTGGTAGACCTTTTTCTCAATATCTATGCTATATCTTTTTTTTCTTCTTAAATTCCCTACTTCTTTTTCTGCCTTTAATGAACGTGGAAAAATATTTATCTTTTTCTTAGTAGAATTGCATCTCAAATATTAAGAAATATTATCATTTCTCTCCTAAATTGTCCCTTCTCTAAACTAAATAAACAGAATTCTTTGGCTTTTTCTTATAGGATCTTTTTTCCAAGTGTATAAAAAATTCTCTTTAGTATCTTTCAGAGACTCCCTTTAATTGGACTGTATCCTTCCTGAATTATATTAACTGTATGCCAGCTGAGGCCTTTAGTGATAAAGGAGAACTGCTTCATTTCACAGACAACACTCCTGCTACATTCCCATATGGACTTTTAAAACAAATCTTAGTCTCATGTTTAGCTTGTGATTGACAATGATGTCTTAGTTCTTTACTGCAGTACCAATGCCAGTCATTCTCTATATGGTGCTTAAACACCTGATTATCCTTATCTATGTGTAGAGCTTTTTATTACCTTTATTGAATTACAACCCTCTTACCCCAGACCAATTCCTCTGTTTCCAAGATAATTTTGAGTTTTCTTCCTCTTCAGCAATACATTTGCCACCCTTCTAACTTGCTGATTTTTGCAGATTAAACGAGCAGCACACAGAATAATCCCAGACTGCTAGGGGTTGGAAGGGACCTCTGGAGATCATCTAGTCCAGGCTCTGTGCAAGAGCAGGACAACCTAGGGCAGGTTGCCCAGGATGTGTCTAGTTGGGTTTGGAATCTCTCTAGAGATGGAGACTCCAGCACCTCCCTGGGCAGCTTGGGCCAGTGCTCCACCACCCTCAAAGGAAAAAATTCCTCCTTATTTTCAGCTGGAACTGCCTGGGTGCTAGTTTGTGCCCATTGCCTCTAGTGCTGTCACTAGGTACCACAGAACAAAGCCTGGCCCCAGCCTCCTGATCCCCACTCTTTAAGTATTGCTAAGCATTGCTCAGCTCCCCTCTCAGGCTGCTCTGCTCCAGGCTAACCAGCCCCAGCTCTCTCAGCCTCTCTGCATAAGACAGGTGCTCAAGTCCCCTCAGCATTTTAGTACCCCTTCTCTGGAACCTCTCTAGAAGTTCCCTATCTCTCTTAAGCAGGGGTGACCAGAACTGAACACAGTACTCCAGATGTGGCCTCACCAGGGCAGAGTAGAGGGGAAAGATAACCTCCCTCGACCTGCTGGCTACACTTTTCTTGATGCCATTAGCCTTCTTGGCCCCAAGGGCATGTTGCTGGCTCATGGTCATCCTGCTGTCCACCCAGACCCCCAGGGCTTTTTCCCCTGAGCTGCTGTCTGGCAGATCAGCCCCTAACCTGTACCACTACATGGGGTTCCAGTATCTGAAATAAACTCAGTTGGTAACATAGATGAAAACTCTGATTAAAGATATACAGGTCATCTTTCATAGAATCACAGAGTCATAGAATGGTTTGGGTTGAAGGAACCTCTGGAGGTTATCTAGTCCAATCCCCCTGCAGTGGGCAGGGACATCCCCAACTAGATTAGGTTGCAGATCTTTCACAGAACTTGGACCTGCCCAGAAGCAGTAGTTTGGCCTGAGTGTCAGAGACCTGACCTGAGCCCTGGTGTGAAGAGCCTAGCCCAGACTGCATTTTCATATTCTAGCAAGTGAGAATCCTCCCTGGTAGGAGGGTCAGCACCTCTATGAGCCTGCTGAAGAATGGGCAAGGCATTGCCTTCCCTAGGGATAGAGCAGAGTAACCCTCATCCTTACACAGGCCCATGGACGCACAAACTCCTTGGCAGGTCAAGAAAGTTAGAAGAAGGTCCTGGCAATCCAGAATCAGAGGCAGAGAGAAGGAAAATATCCTGAGGCACAAAACTTCGGGGAAATCCTGGGAGTAGCATGTGTAACTCCAACACTGGATCCTATCTGAATAGGTCAGTAATGAGGCATATGCTATGATACTTTCCATTGGACTCTGAAACTCATCTCCCTCCTGCACTGCTGCTACCTGTAGCACTAACTTGTTTCACCCAGGCTGCTCACAGCAAACAAAAAGCGTATGTAGTAAGTTATCATGGACACCAACTTTTGTGTGTAGTATTGGTATGTATTGGACCAGGCCCTCTCTAGCTCTTTTTTTTCCCCAAGGCTTTTACGTGTCTTTTTCTTCTTTCAGACACGTTATAAACAAATCTGGAATGTCTCTATTTTTCTTGATGATTATATTTAATTTTTCTTGTGTTCTCTTAATTCTTCAGACTCCGAACATTTTTCTATTGGCAATTCAGGCCTCAGTGTAAGAGATACATGTCTGGTTTTGTTAGTCATTTTCCTTTACAAATTACCAGCAAAACCACAGCAGTCTTCCACACTGCTCAGTGAGGATACAGCCTTAGCCTTCTATGAAATGTCGCTATGATGATGTCTCCCTAGTTGAAGAAAAGCTTTTATTTTATGCATTTGTTACTAAAATAATGGGGTAGAGAGCACTGGCAAGCATTTTTCTCTCCTGAGACATGTTTGAGCAGATTAGTGAGGCCACCATCTGGAACAGCAGACATTCACATTTTGTGTGTAATAGCTAATCAATATGACTGTTGTGTTATTAAATAGCTTATTTTCAGAAGAGGCACAAGCTGGTCAACTAAGGATCAGGAAATCTGACTCTGCCATCAGTTTATTATGTGACTTCAAGCCAGATCAGTGTTTGAGCTTGTTCACATGTAAAATAGGAATAATAAAGCTTTTGAGCCAGTGGATAGTGCTTTGAAACCTACAGATGAAACAGTTTTGGAAATAAAATTGGCTAGTGATTGGCATCCCTGCTCAGTGCGGAGAGGTTGGAACTAGATGATCTTTGGGGTCCTTCCAACCTGCCCATTCTATGATGCTATGATTCTATGACTTACTTTCTGGCATTTAGAGAGCTATAAACACAGGGACATGAGGAAGCTATGAAGCCCATCTATTTACAAGAGATGGTACAAGACAATTAAAATAAGAAGTCTAACTGGAAATGAAGCTTTTGTAGTAATGATATTTGTTCTTTAGTAGATTAACTTGTGGGATTAAGCTTGGCTGTTTAAGAATTAAATTGCCTTTATTGTTGAACAAAGCTAATGATATAATTCAGGGCCCAGCTCTACTTTCCCTATTCATTACCTCTTACAGATGGCAGAACTCATCTCTTTAACATGAAATGGGAGGGTTTTGAGACATTGGCTAGTGGTAGACTTGATAGTATTAGGTTAACAGTTGGACTTGATGATTTTAGAGGTCATTTCCAACCTTGATGATTCTATGAAAGTTTGTATTGCACTCACTCCTGTAGAATTGTACCACTTGTACTGCTGAGTCATTTGCCCACATGTCCCAGTACAGCTCTTTGAAATTGCCCTGTGAAGGATTTCAAAGTGCTTTCAAGAACACCAAAGGGATTAGAATAACTGGATAATGGAGGGATTTAAGACTTTGTGGGTGAAGAAGGTGGAGCACCGAGAACAGCTTTGCACATACATCCCAGGAAGCTGCAAAGTCCAAGGAAGAAGTTGAGCAGCTGGGGCTAGAGGAGTAGAGCTGGATAGCCCTATTTCCAGAAATACGTGCTTACCATGGGTTGCTAATTTGTTTAAATGTTACAAATCTGTTTTGCCTGAGCATATGGATAGTGGCATATTTAATTTTCTGTTAAGTTTTATGGTTCCTCTCCTTCTATGAGCAACGAATAAATTCACCAAGGAAAAAGCATGGCAAGAGGGAAGAGACTTTCATGGTTTTTAGAAACAGTGCTAATGTATTTAGGTCTATAGTTTGCTTTGAAGTTGGAAGATGTAGAGAGAAGTCCTGCAAGTCTGTGTTTTATGTTCTTATGTCTTGGGAATTAATGACATGTTTTTGGTAATAGACACTGAGGAACATCTCACAGCTACATAGCACTACACTATAATTCCAACTTTTGCTAACCTTTACCAAGGCAAATAACTTGGAAAATAGCTTTTAATCTCTGCTAGGTGCAAACTGAATTGCCAAACAGTTGTCTGAGACTGAAGAGAAAGGCTTAAAAGCACAAGAAAATTTGCATATGCTAATTTACTGTGACTTTGTCCAAAAAAGAGTCCTAGATTTACTAATCTGCAAGGGTGAAAAAGGTTTATGGAAAACTTAATTAAGAACAGAGTTTTGCAAAAGGGGAAGTATTTCTAAAGGTAATAAGGCTTTATATCACTGGAAAGTAACACATTTCAAAATTGTCACTTAGAAAGGTGTCTGTAATGTGGCCGGTGGCTCCATTTTGCTAGAATTTTTCTATTGATGGACATTACACAGAATATAAGAAGCTGGGCAAAGGAGTATGGTGGGAGAGAACTTATTTTTTTTTGACTCACCTAAACTCAGGAATTCCTCAATAGTAATCAAATCTCTGTGTGACATTTGCTCAGTGTACCCTGATGACAGACACATTTAAGGAGTAAAAAGCTCCTGATGTAGAGCTGGCCTTTGTGCAACTTCCCAGAAAGACAGTAGTAGTGCTAAGAGAGCAGTTGCTGTGTAGTAATTCCTCTTTTTATGAAGTAGTCCTCAATGAGCTCACATAATCTCCCTCCACCTCCACTGTTCCTCCCCTCAGCAGCACTCTGCCAATCACCCACACAGTGACTCACCCAGAGAGCCCTTTCCACTAGATACTTAGGGAAAGGTTACAGACATTTAACTGTTCTTTTCCTGTTCTCCCTCTCCCCACCCCCCTTTCTAAAATCACTTCAGACAACTTTTTGGCATAGCTCTCCTCCAGTTTTTGCTTCAAAAACTTCATCTGCTGATAAAGATATTATACTTCTGAAGAAGATATTATACTTCCAATTTACTGCCATCTGGGATTGGAGATNCCAGGGCAGAGTAGAGGGGAGAATAACCTCTCTGGATGTGCTGGCCATGCTCCTCTTAATGCATCCTAGGATGCCATTGGCCCTCTTGGCCACAAGGGCACATTGCTGCCTCATGGGCATCCTCCTAGCCACCAGCACTCCTAGAGCTTTTTCCCCAGGGCTGTTCTCCAACAGATCAGTTCCTAGCCTGCACTGATCCATGGGCTTGTTCTTTCCCAGATGCAGTACTTTACACTTAGCCTTGTTAAATGTCATTAAGTTTCTCCCTGCCCATGTCTCTAGCCTGATGCTTCATGCAAAGAGCTGCTTGCTTGCAGAGGTGCCTTTTAGTAGTGGCAGAGGCCAACTTGATTCATCTTGCTGCTCCCCATTAGCCAGGAGCAGGAGGAACTGGGAGCATAGCCCTCACCAGATAATCAGCAGCAGTGTGAGCTAACCCAGCTGACATGTCTAGAAGCCTCCTCAGTCAGGTTTTCTTAACCCTTTCTGCTTTTTCTTCTGGGGGTAGCAAGGTTGAGGAGCAGATCTGCACTCCAGCTCAGCCAGTGAATTTCTTTCTGAACAGGGTATCTGCTGCAGCCTACAGTTATCACCTTGACCTGCCTTCATGTGCAGAACAACAACTGACCATTGGATAAGGCCCTGAATGCTTCTGCTAATTTGCAATAATAATAACAAAGAAACTTAAAACACCCCTAATAATAACCCTAGTTCCTAGAAAGACAGATTGGTATTAACAGATGTTTATTTTCAAGGAGTAATAAGACCAGGGAGGGGCAGAAAAAGTATTACAAACAGATACAGGATGATGATCTACTAAATGAGGGAAATCTGACAGGGCAGGAATGATTTAAACTAAGATATTGAAGAAGTTCTTCTGTGTCAAGTGTTATATAAAAAAAGAGTAGCAAGGAGGCAAAAAGATGTTGTGATGGGCTAAAAGGAATGAGAGATACTCTGAAGCTCCTTATTGTAATGCAAATTATAAATGGTTTTAGGTAAGTTTAAATAGTCACTAAAGAACTGGTGCTTGTTGCTTTATGCACAGACCAACCCTGTTAAAATATTATTGGATGCCTATTGCTTTAAATATAGGGTTAAATTATCTGAGCTGTAAGAGTTATGAGATGAGAAAAGAAATGATCGAAAGGAGGGACTTCATATTCTTTTTCTTTAAGTTATTGTCCCCTTTTATAATCTATTTTTTTCAGTATGTTAACAAGACCTCAAAGGTGATAAAGTATTTCTACAGAAGAAAACCCCACTGTGTTTTTTCCTCATAATACTCTTATGAGAATGATTTTCATATTTATTCTCCATTAACATTTTATTTCACAGTAGGAATCATGCTGCTCCTGGATGCTGTATATTTTTAATTTCACAAAATGCACCAGTCATGTAATGTCCCAGAGTGATGAGTCTGAGGCTAAGATCTTCCCTGTTGCCTCTGCTCCTTTGCCAGTGTTTGCTGCTAGCACCCAGAGTGGGCAGAAGCTTCAGGGGCAAAAGGATGGGATGATAACTGTGCACATTTCTTAGTGCTGCTGGACATTGGTCTACAACTATTTCTTTCTCTCTTTAAAAAAAAAACAACAAACCAAAAAACAGCTATAAGCCAGTAATACAGATTTAATTTTAATCAGGTGATTAAAATCCAGTTGTCACTACAGGAATGTCTAAAAAAGAATCCTACTGATGCACTAAAAGAAAATCTGCATGTTTGAGTAAATCATGTTTACTTGGCAGTTCTGGAGCTCACCAGATGTGTATTTTCACCTGAGAATAACTTCCCATAAGCAATCCCAGCTTGCTTCTCGACAGACACATTTTTCTTCACCATGCTCCAAATGTCTACTTTCTGTCTTCTTTCACACTAATCATTTAGCACTGCCTGGATCTGCTTCTGTGCATAATGATGAGAGCTCCAGTTTGATGTGGTTGTATTTGAAAATACCATGACTGTGCTTATGACTTAGTGCACTTTAGAGCTACTTTGGGAGTTAGAGTATCTCTGGACTTAGATTGTACAGTAAATTTGTGTAATAAATATATGTCTGTTGAACAGAGCCTTCTGATCACATGGGAGATTTCAAATCCAAATGACAGCTGGGAGCCCAGCTCCCAACTGGACTTCAATGCAATCTGAATTCTTGATGGTACTGCAGGCCTTTGGAGAATTTCCTAACATTTCATGGAAATACGCTTTCTGTTCTAACCCTAGGGTTTCAGTCTGTCAAACTTGTGTTCTAGTATTTTCTGCAGTATGAGGAAAGAAAGTGTCATGCACTTCACTTTCAGTTTCTGTGCAGTTGTTCTTGTTGTTACATTTGCTCAGATGAACACTACAGATCAGCTCGTCACACATGCCCCTTTCAACATGGTAGAATGAAGTATCAAAGAATCACAGAATGTTAGGGGTTGGAAGGGACCTAGAAAGATCATCTAGTCCAACCCCCCTGCCACAGCAGGATCACCTAGACCAGGTCACACAGCAATGTGTCCAGACAGCTCTGCAATGTCTCCAGACAAGGAGACTCCACAGCCTCCTGGGCAGCCTGGGCCAGTGCTCTGGCACCCTCACTGCAAACAAGTTTCTCCTCAGGTTAATACTAAACCTCCTATGGTCCAACTTGCTCCCATTCCCTCTTGTCCTACCATTGGATGCCATTGAGAAGAGCCTGGCTCCTTCCTCCTGACACTCACCAGCCAAGTGTGAGAGACAGATTTGCCACAGAGGGAAATATTGCTTTCTTAACCTTTTTTGCTGCTTTCCCACTCATTGATTTCTACATTGCATTTTTTACTCCATTCTTGGCAAACACATACAGTAGCGCTCTGGCTGCCTTACAACTGATTTTTTGAACTTGGAGCCACAAGACAGTATCCCTTTTGCTTTGGATTCTTTCCTGTGCTGTCTCTCAGCACAACCAGCACACTGATGGTGCCTCGTGTTGGAAAGTGTCTCATTTCCCAGGATTTGACCAGTTTTGCAGGCTGTTCCTCTGGTGCTGTGTCTGTTTTCCTCAGTGTCAGAAGCCAAGGGAGGGCTTTTTTCCCCCTTTTTCCTCTTTGATCCTCAACCAGGAATATTTGAGAGGGCTTGAACATGAAATCAACTCTTGCCCTTGTAGATTTCCTAGTTCTCAGGTGTAGGCCATCAAAAAGGGAAGAAATCATAAAAACTATCAAGCATTGACAGAAACTTATGCTTTGGCAAAGATAAATGCTACTATGAACTTGGAGAAATGGGAATTCTGTTAATTGAGATCAAGT
This sequence comes from Bucco capensis, assembly GCA_013396975.1. Taxonomy (NCBI): domain Eukaryota; kingdom Metazoa; phylum Chordata; class Aves; order Piciformes; family Bucconidae; genus Bucco; species Bucco capensis. Next base: position 425,880 of record VWZO01010634.1, on the reverse strand, counting down.
AATTTCACTATGAAGTAACCCTGTAGGATCCCATAAGCTCAAGATGCTTAGTTTATCAGAAAAGGATTAAGAAGCTACTGGTCAGAAATTTAGGGGCACTTATGCAAGATGATAATATTTGATATTAGAAGCCTTTTTAATCTATCTTGCCTATATATGTTTGTCTTTTCTAGGGGTATCCCTTGCATATGAATAAGTCTTTTTGTAAGAGAATGGTTTTAACTGGAAACAGCCTCTGTAGCTAACTAACAGAAGTTTCTGCAGAATGCTTCTTTGTTCTGGAATAGTCCATGTTTTTGCTGAAAAACTGAAAACCGAGTTTGATTTTAGAACACTTAATCTGAACACTTCTCTGTTTCCCAGCACATGATTATTTTTGTACTGTGTTTTTTGGACATTTGTCATGCAATAAACTATCTTCAGTCCAGCTTGGGTTGTACCACCATGTGATGTTCATAATTAATGGATTTTGCAGGACTATTATTTACAGACAGTTGTAGTAGCTGAGTTTGAAATGTAGTGATTAATTTGAGGCTGGGATTAGTAGTCATCATACAGAGGTTAGCAAAAGGATGTTTGTATGTATGGTTCTTGAGGTTTCTGCTTCTCTTTGTACCCATATAACACAATGGGGCTTTTCACACTCAGTTGCCGTAATTATCTTCATCTTCTACTAGACCTGTGATGTGTGTTCTCCCATTTTTCTAAAGCATTAAAACACACATTCACACTCACTGTCATTCAAGCATTGTCCACCCGCATTTTTAAATGTTCTATTTCATTTAAAATAGCTCTCTAAGTTCCTTTTTTCCTGCTATCACTCATACTTTTGTGTCTTTTATTTGTACCTGAAAATCATTAATGACTCATCAGTTTTCAATACAAGTAACTCAACTCTTCATGGCATTAATGTGCCTTGCAACAATCTGTTCTCTGTGCATACAGCTGGGGAATGCTCTGGCATCCCTTGCTAAGAGCATTAGTCTTCAAATCTTGAGCTGTTCTGATGGGGTAATATTCATTTAGGCTTTCTTTTTCATTAAATTCCTTCCTGAGCTTTTTATTTACTGGAATGGCAGCTTTCCACTGTGCTTCTGACTACCACCCAAGAAGGTGCTGTCATTAATTAAAAAGGAAATGTTTCGATTTAGTTATTTATCTCTAGTCAAATGCTAATTTTTGTTTTCTGTTCAAGCATCCCTAGTCATTTAATTCATAGAATCCTAGAACAGTTACAGGTGGAAGAGATGTTGAAGATCATCAAGTCCAGCCTTTGTCCTAGCCCTATCAATCTGCTAAATGATGCTCCCCAATGCAACATCTACCTGTCTCTTAAACACCTCCAGGGATGGGGACTCAACCACCTCCCTGGGCAGCCTGTTCCAATCGCTCACAACCCTTGCAGCAAAGAAATTCCTCCTAATATCTAACCTGAACCTCCCCTGGTGCAATTTCCATCCATTTCCCCTTGTCCTATCACTCTCCACCAGGGAGAACAGACCAGTCCCTGCCTCTCTACAACCTCCCTTCAGGTAGTTCTAGAGAGCCAGGAGGTCTCCCCTCAACCTTCTCTTTTCCAGGCTAAACAGGCCCAGATCCCTCAGTCTTTCCTTCTCAGGCTTATGTTCTAAGCCCTTTAGCAGCTTGGTAGCCTCTGTCCCCTCTCCAGCACCTCCATGTCCCTCTTGTAGTGAGGGGCCCAGAGCTGGACACAGTACTTGATTGTTGGAAGGAAGCAAAATACTCTGACACTCAGTTTTACGATTCTGTAAAGCTCTCTTTTCTGCAGTCAAAATCAGCTCCTGAAAATTTCTTGACCATTGATTATATAAAATACCTGCCCCAGCATACCAGAAGTTGATGAGGTAGGGCAAGGGAAAGAACACTGTCTGTGCAATGTGGTGTTTTGCTTGTCCCTTGGGCAGGAAATGCAGGGCAGTGTGCCCTGCTCCAGGAGACACTGATTGATCAAATTAAGTTTATACACTGCTGTTCACTCCAGCTTTGTCTATCCAGGCCAGGAGTAAAGCCTCAGAAATGACCTCATGTTTTAGGGTGCATGTCTTTGTCCACATAGAAGGTACTGCTGTTGAGCTTGTGTTGAGCTACTTGATTGATGTTCTGTTAGAACTAAGTCCTCCTTCAACCAACGCAATGCACTTCCTAGCATTGCTTTCCTGAAAGGAGTTACAGAATGCACTTTCAGGGCAGTAGTTTTGTCTTGCTCTGGCCTTTATTACAACCTAGGGGTAGTTTCAGAATATCTATTAGTCTCTTGATGCACTACTTACTGTGTCCTTTTGCCAAGATGCAGATTTAGGACCTGTGGCAGGAGTGAGGAATCCTTGCTGCACATGCAACAATCAATAGCACGATGCACCCTTAACCAACATGTATGTATCCCTAAAAACTCCTGTAAAGATAGGCACTTAACACTCCTTGCCAGTTCTAGATAACATGGATTTAAAAACTATAGCTGTTTGCAACACTTCAAAATGCTGTATCCTAATTGTTCCCTTATACAGGAGCTCCCTTAGCTGATTTTTATCAATAGAGGCCCTGTGTTTGATCCTGGTCTTTTACTGCTTATTAAGGAATAACAGGGCTAGCTATCCACAGATTTCATTTATTTGGAAAGCTTCAGTTCAGACACAGAGAATGTGATTAAGAAGCTTTACATTATCCCTATGGGCAGAAAAAAGCACAGGTCAATATTTGAAATATTTTCTTGCTAAGAATATGAAATTACTTCTTTCCAGAGATAGAAGGACTGTGAGAAAAAGATTTTTCTCCACTTTAGTGACTTGTGGGACAATGACAGGAAATAGGACATATTTAACCAGGACACTGTCTCAGAGTAACATTGGAAAGTTGCTAATATGTAGGCTGTGTGCCTGGAAGTACCTGGGCACACATTAAAGGAAAAGTTGGGAATAAGGAATCTGGGATCTATGTGATTTCAACCTCTCTCTGATTTCTCGTGCTGAATACATTTTAAGCAAGTACATTTAAACTTTTTCATCTGTGCCAGCTTATGACAATGTCTCAATAAGTCTCATTGTCTCCTCTCAATGTT
>VWZO01010634.1:399010-416442 GCA_013396975.1 Bucco capensis | reverse complement strand
GGCTGCCCAGGAGGCTGTGGAGTCTCCTTGTCTGGAGACATTGCAGAGCTGCCTGGACACATTGCTGTGTGAGCTGGTCTAGGTGATCCTGTTGTGGCAGTGGGGTTGGACTAGATGATCTTTCTAGGGCCCTTCAACCCCTGACATACTGTGATTCTGTGATACTGTGAAGATAAACTTCCCTTGCAAATACCTTTCCAATATTCTCTTTAAGGCTGTAGCTCCCTGAGGTGCACTCCAGGCTTGGAGATGGGCTTGGCTTTTTGTCTGTGGCCGGGTTTTTTCAGTGGTTGCTGTTCCTTAGGATCTAAGCACTTGGTCTTGTGCACTGTGGGGAAGAGCCTTAGAAGTACTTGTATGCACAGCTGTTCTATGGCTCCTGTGTTTAAAAGGTATGGTTTTATCAGTAGGCAGCTCACTGGTGATAGGAGATCAAGTGATGAGGTGGCTTCCAACCACCACATTTCACACCAGTCCTTCTCTGTTTGTAAAGATTAGGTCCAGTGGGCCACCTCCCCTGCTAGGCTCACTTACCAGCTCTGTCAGGAAGCTGTCTTCCACACAGCCCATGAACCTCCTAGACTGCTTCCTCTTTACTGTGTTGCATTTCTAGCAGACATCTGGTATCAAAGTCCATGAAGGTCCTTCTCCAGCAGCAGTCTCTGCCATGCCCAGCTGTTAGTTATTTCCACCTCTTGAGGTGGCAGGACCCTGTTTTCTGTGGTTGTGTTTAAGTGTTTGTGTGAGTACTTCTGTAACTCACTTCAGGCAAAACCACCTATTTAAACAGGGTAAACTAACCTCTCTGATTTTATCAGCAGTCAAGTAGGGAGCTAAAGAGGAGGCAACTAGCTCTTCTGAAGTGCTTTATGATTTCAAATCTAAGTAGGTTTTGCCTTGAACTCTTCCCTTATTATTTTTCCACTCTGAGGTATCACCTGGCTATATGCAGACCAACAATATAATTGTTTCCATAGTAACAAAGACATCAAAAGATGGACTGAGCTGAACAATAAATAAAAAGAAAAATCAAGTTGTAAAAAAGAATGAGTGGCAGAGACACAATATGCTAAAGTCTAAAGGTTGTGTGTGTCCTTTGCAGTGATCCAGGCTCATGTGAGTGATGCTATATGTCCATCCTGACTTCACTAACATGTGCTGCTCTTCAGAGTCCATGTAACCATAGCATTTGTGTTCACAAACTCCTCTTCTCTGGCTCTGTTTCTTTATTACTTAAATACACATACTAATCAGATCCTTAGTTGGAGATGTTAACTGTGGTGTCATCCTTCCAGCATGGACCCTAAAGGCAGTATCTTCCAAATGAGGGATTTGCTGGACCATATTGCTCCTTTCAAGGACACTGACTCACACCAGCTCTGAATTATTTAGTTTGATCTATAATCAGATATACATTCCTGGTTTGTTGGCTTTTTATTATTATTTGTTGGGGTTTTTTTTACATCAAATATCACAGGTATGGTTATCAGAAAATCTACATTATGGTTTTGAATCTGCTAGTGGCACATATTGTATATTTTATGTTGTGTAGGTGTTTGTGCCTTGACTCCCCTACATGTGCAGAGGGAAGTGTAATGCTTCTCCACTGCATACTGGTTTTGAGAGCAAGGTGGTATTTCAAGATGAATAGTATTGACAATCTTTTATCTTGTTCAGATCTGCTTTGCAGCACAAGTACATGTAGTTAGCTGCAATATGCCTGATGCCTAAACATTGCAACCTTCTGCAGCAATCTTTTCTTTGTTAGTTCTCTGAACCTTCATAGTTGTTTTGAAATATTTCAAAAGAAACGCTTAGCATTTTGCCTAAACTTGGTGCTACAAGTATCTAAACTAAGCAGCATTCTGCCCACATAATACATGCCAGAATGTGACTGAAAAGGATTTTGGGCTGTGTAGAGTGTGATATTGTCAAAAACAAGTAGAGGTTCTTTAAAATATAATGCACTGCATGGCAATGGCCAGTTTTGAAGGGGAAAATATTTCCTCTTTGCAGGCCCAGAAGTCCTTAGGGAGTATCACAGCCCCACACAAGAAGGGGTGGAAGTTCTTGTGCCAGGAATCCAGCCACATTGCAAAGGAAATGAACTGGGGAAGGTTTGCCCAACTGTTTCTGGTAATCGCTCCTGCAGTCAACCCATCCGTCAGCTTCAGGAGCTGTGGGAACTCCCACACTGGAAAAGCTTGTTGTGCTCTCCAGCTGAGACCTCCCAGGCACATGCATTCATATCTCAGAGTTAAAATATAATTTGTTGGGGCTAAACAGCCTCTAAATCTTTTCTTCTTCCAGATGGAAGCATTTGTGTAATTAAGCATTTGGCAGTGTTGGCATAAGTAACCATGTCCCTTTTGGAATATTTTCAAAACAAATACACAGTAAACGTGGATAGGGTGATCCAAAGTCATTGTTTTTCTGGGAAAGGGTTGTTTGTTTCATGTTTTGTTTTCTTTTGAGGGGTCTATGCTCCTTTAATGTGTAAAAACACAGCCCAGTGTGGTAGTTTCAATCAAGCCTGGCATTGAGATTGATGAAGGATGCTCGTGTTACCTATCTTTCTATAGGAATGGCAAACTTCAGCAGGCTCAGGGGAGACCTTATCACTCCCTAAAACTACTTGAAAGGAGGCTGGAGGGAGATGGGGGTAGGTCTCTTCTCCAGGGTTAAGAGCAAGAGGATGAGAGGAAATGGCTTCAAGTTGCAGCAGGGAAGGTTTAGATTAGATATAAGGAGGAACTTCTTCACTGAAAGAGTTGTTAAGTCTTGGCCCAGGCTGCCCAGAGAGGTGGTGGAGTCACCACCTCTGGAAGGGTTTAAGAAACATTTAGATGCTCTACTTAGGAACATGTTTTAGTGGTATGGGATTGCTGGGTATGGTTGGACTTGATGAGCTTAGAGGTCTCTTCCAACCTTAATGATTCTGTGACTCAGTGATAATAAAAAACCACAAGGTGAAAAAGTTATATCTAAATTTAACCTGTCTAATCCATTTCCAAAGTGATCCCCTGCCCAAGACTAGGAGATTGTGTTAGGTTTGTTGACTTGCTGTGGTAGGTAGGCTGTATTTATAGTGTATACAGTAGGGGTGAAACACAACTGATAACAGGCTTTTCTCATACCCCCAAGAGCTAGCTTTTCATGCCCATTGGTATAAATGGTAGCAGAAAGGAGTGGGAGAACTCCAAGTTATATACTACTGTAGCAAAAAATAAAGTACTCTGAAGATCTGAATCCAACTTCCTGATGCTAAACATTCAGTAAAGTTTGCTAAAGATGTATCAATACAATATTTGAGTCAGATTTTCAGAGCTGCCAAAGGAAAGAATAGTTAGATAACAGGTACCTTACAGATTTAATGAATTCTGAAGCATAAGTAAAGTTGTTGACACTACATGTCTAGCATATCTCAGCCTACACTAGACAGAGCCAGTTATTTCCTATGTCTCTTAAAATAAGAAAATTGTACAGTATCAAGGCTTTCTGTGTAATGACTGTTGGCAAGTTGTGACTCAAATGACTCTTACTGTAATTTAGTTAATAGATTATTTTAAATTTATTCTGAGTCGGGCTGTTAGGTCAGGATAAAGTTAGATGTCTTACAGACTAGAATCCACACTGGCTTTAAATATATATTTTTAGGAAGTTAGGGATTGTCAGGAGAAATATCCCAGCAGAAAGAGCAGGAAGGAGAAATTAAATAACTGAGTTTCACAGGGCATTCAGCTTCAAATAGTTTTAAATACTGGCCATCTTTCTTAGGAATAATATTCAGTCAGGAATACATAGGGTTCTTTCTTTGAGGAAAAAATTCTGTGCTTTTTTTTTTGGTCCTTTGAATAGAGCTCAAAATTCCTGGTGTCCAGTTTGGATTGAGAAGCTCATTTTTATCTTCACACCACTAACTAGTTCTTAGTGGTTTACCAAGGAGTGCTTTGGCTTTGTTTTGCCACTGATTATAGGGGTTTTTTTGTTATTTACAGGTTTTTTTAACTTACACCAGGACACAGTCACCTCATTGCCTAGCAAGCCTCCAATAGATCTGAACGCTTCCAACCTGCCCTCACAGAAACATGAGGTTCAAGGACTTGTATGGAAGCTGAGCTTGCTTAATCTGACTCTATAAGCACTCAAACTTCAATGTGTTTGGTAATTTACTCCAGCTCTGAGAGAGTAGTTTTATTCTGCTTTAACATGAATCAGCTTTGAAGTTCTATGACACTTCAGTAATTTAGCTTCCAAGGACATTGAGTCGATTTTGTTTTGATTTTTGCTGTTCCAGAGCCATGTCTGTATTGAGTCCTAAGTGAATAGGGAAGGAGGAAAGGAAACAATAAAGCAGTAATTGCTGTGTCTTTTGACCCAAACAGTGAAATAACTGATCCCAGGAAAATTTTAGTTCAGCTCCTCAGACAAAGATGGTTAGATAAACTGAAGAGAGCAAGACAGTCTGAACTGATTCTGCAAAGCTTTTCGGTCTTATTTTAATCCTAATTAACTTATTATTAAAGTCACACAAGCCTCATGAATTTTCTCTCACATAAAATGGAAAAGGGGTAAATGAGACGAAGCCTCTGGCTTTGAAGTTTGTGAAGGAAACAGTAGAGTTGGAAAACTAGAAAGAATAGTTTAGTTTTGGCCATTTTTTTTTTTCCATTGCCTCACAACTGCAATCACCTTTGGGGAGCGGTGTTAGCTGTATGGCTCTGTCAAGGGTAGGAAGGCAGCTGTACACAGCCTTTCTGGTTACCTTCTCCTCCTGCCTTGGAGGCTTTAGCTTGTGGGAGGAGAGCATTGAGCTGAATGCTCAGTGTGTCTGACAGAAATCATAGCCTGTTTGACACTGAGTTGGAGATCTGAAGTATAAAAGCCATTTGCAGAAAATAATGGCAGTTTCTACATTTCTGGTTAGTGAAAACAATTAACTTAATGTCTCTGAATGCTATCATTAGCTGGATCTGATTTTAAAGGGCTAAATATTGTGAATGTTTGCAGGTCTTTTTACAGATAAACCATTAACCTCAATGATTGTGTCTGCTTTGGAAAAAAAAACAAACAGTCCCATTATGTCATCTTAGAGTGAAATGAAGAGTGCACTAAATCTCTGATGCATAGAGTAACATGAGAAGTATTTTCACTTGACAGTTAAAATCTCCTTGCACTGTCTCCTTGTCCTATGCAGAGAAACAGGAGTTGGCCTCGATGATCCATGTGGGTCCCTTCTGACTCGGGACATTGTGTGTCTGAATGCCAGAGAGGATTGCCTCACTTAGCACACACAGGCAGCTATGCCACTATAGCTCTTGGAAAAGAAACACATCAATTGACAGAGCAAAACAAGGCAAAGGGAGGTTGTAGAGAGGCAGGGACTGGTCTGTTCTCCCTAGTGGAGAGTGATAGGACAAGGGGAAATGGATACAAATTGCCCCAGGGGAGGTTCAGGCTAGACATTAGGAGGAATTTCTTTGCTGCAAGGGTTGTGAGCCATTGGCACAGGCTGCCCAGGGAGGTGGTTGAGTCCCCATCCCTGGAGGTGTTTAAGAGACAGGTAGATGTTGCATTGGGGTGCATCATTTAGTAAGTTGATAGGGCTAGGACAAAGGCTGCACTGATGATCTTCAAGGTCTTTTCCAGCTGTAACTGTTCTATGATTCTATGAATTCCTATCATGATGGTGTTCTGGTGGATTGCCTGTCTTGGATCCCCTCAGCACTGTACAGCCATGGCAAAGGCAATGGTAAAGTGAGCTGAGGTATGCATCATGTTGCTCATAAGAAGGTCCTGCAGCTCGAGGTGGTTACACATGCTTTTTCTACAAGAGGGAACCTATAAAAGTATAAATCTGTTCTCTTTGGTACTGTTTAATGGAGATTGCACAGCCATAGTAATAGTGCACCAAGGATCTTTCTCCACATAGTCTTAGGGTATGATGCAGTGGGACAGATGTGGTCCTTGCACTATGGAGTTTTCTCTGCTGTCATCCTCCTAGAATATTTTCCATGCTTGTGTTTGTGACTGCTTAATTTAAAAGACCTGTTTGTAACATGTTTATCTTCAAAATAAAGGATATTTTATAATTCCCCAATTTTATATATATATTTAATTCTCCTTCTATTAATGAGATCCATGAGTACCTTGGCAGAGCTTCTCACCAAGTTCCCTGCCTCAGTTCTTTCTGACATTGAATGATTCTCTTTTGAGGAACTGCACCAAGAGAGTTTTACTGCCTCTGTGCTTTCCTCTCTTTATCTTCTCCTGAATCCAAGACAGTGCCACAACTTTGTCCTTAAACTCATCTCACCTCCATATATTTCATAACCAGACTTACAGACCTTATGATTCTTTCTTGCCTGTTTTCTCTTCAATTAATTTTTATTTGGAAGGCAATAAGAGGAGTTTGGAAGTTGGAACTACTTCTTCAATGCCCTTGTGTTATACTAGCCATCTGATATTTGTTTTGTAATCTGTGTTGATTTTGTTGCACATATTTCCAAGAAGATCACAGTCAAATCATGCCATTAGGTTAGATTTTTTCCACTCTCTAGAACTGAATACAATTGGGACATGAATGGGAGGAAGGAAATTACATGAATGTCTTGATGAGCAACTCCTCTGGCAGTATTCAGGGAAGACAAAGACTGATTGTTGCTCTCATGAGGTTTGGTCCTAAATCTTGGTTGCCTTAGAGCTACCTTTTTGCAACCTCTCCTCCAAGCCAGGAGGGCAAAAATGCAGGCCTTGAGTTTTATTCTGGACTCATTTCTGCTATAGTTATAAGTTATGCTCCTTTGAATAATTTTTCCTTTTCAGTTTAAATCTTTGATTTTGGTTTTGTTTTCTGTTCCTGTTAGTCAGGCATTTTGTGAGGATCCTCAGTCTTTTATGTGCCCTTTAATGATTGCATATGGCATCTTTCTATTTGGAATACATGAAGTGTTCAGGTTGGTGTTACATTTGTTATCCATGGTTTGTCTATGGAATTGAACTGACAGCAAAAAGCTGAGAATTAAATGATTCTGTGACCTTCTTATTTTTTCCTAGGTTACTTTCTGAAATGTTAAGCAATTTAAGGACCAAAAGCACAACATGTTTAAGTGGAAGGTCTGAGTTTAAATTGAAGACTTGTAATATTTATAGCAACAAATGAATAAATCTTAGTGATAAAAGCTTGGTCCTCAGGAATCTATCATATCTCAGACTGTAAAACTCACACGAGCTTCTCATATCTTGCTGAAAATAAGATATTACAGTGGTTCTGGTGTGCTGTACAGATCCAGATATCTGTGTAAGTTGTATTCCACAGGGAGTGTGAGAATAGTGTGAGGTAGCCTTTCTGTAATTTTGTGGACCCATTTTGGCCTTAGGTACTTACTTTTGTATGTCTCCCATTTGGCTTTATCAAAAGCTGGATGAACCTGTATTAGTAAGATTGTGCCTTCTGGTCTGTATTTGTTACTAAACACTAATTTTATACTTGCCCATGTCTTACATAAAGAGCCTGCTACATGAAGATGCTGGTAATTCTGTCTCCTGTTTACTACTTCAGCTTGATGGCTTATTGAAACCGAGTTGGTACAAGAAAGATCAGTTTATGAGCTAGCAGCAGGGCTGTACAACAGCCACAGCCCCTCCAAGACTATCATGATGTTCTCTGTGTCTCCCACGGGTAGAATTGGATTTACAGGTTTGTCTGAGGCTCACGTTGTGAGGCTACAAATGTTTCTGTTCGGATATCCCTAGGCTTGCCTGTCTATATTATCTTCCTCTTTGCAGGGACTCAGTCCCCTTCAGTGATGATGGAGGCCTTTGCATGGAAAAAGGGAATAGCCCTATCCAAGCAAAAGCTGTCCATTGCCTCCTCTTTGGGGAGCTATCTAAAGAGAGCTATGATCATTATTCTCCTGCTCTAATTCCTTTCTGTTTTATTTCACTTCCTTCTCTTGCTTTCCTACAAAATATTATGGAGACAATGGTGCGGCTATTGATTCCTTTTTGTTCATGTTAATGACACTGCTTCTTCCTCAGGTGCCTGTGTATTTGAGTTGTTAATCAAATGTCATGGCCTACAAGCACACAGTCTCTCTTCATTGCCAGGAAGCACTAAGTGGCAGCAAGGTAGCAGCAGTACACCCTGGAGAGAGATTTTTCTTAAAACTGAAAATGCCATTCTCCCTTCTCATGATAAGAGTTACTGGAGTGCATATGTGCAACTGTATATTGCCTTTCCCTACAGCAGTCATCCCATTTGTAACCCTCTTCTGGCTGTAATGCTACAGTAGCTTGGATTGCACTGTTCCATTTTTAGTACTTATCACATAGCAGCAGACAGCTGGGCTTTTACAGTTCCAAATAGGCACCACTACAGCAGTGACTTAGATGACAGTGAGATACTGTCCATAATGTGTGATCTTGAGCAATGTCTAGTAGCCAGAATAAAAATCAACCTGACATCTCAAAAGACTAAATGTAGCTGAATGGCCTTGTTAAAATGGGCTATAACAAGTGAAGCATGCAGCAGAACCAGGAGAAGAGAAAATGCATTTGCTCTCAGGCAGGATTAATTACCTGGGTTACAGATTGCTGCTGGGTTTTAGAAGATAATCCCACAGCTAAAGCTGAGGTAGTACTGCAAAATGGGGGTGCTTAGACTGTCTCTCTTTGAGAGTTACTTCCCAGGTAGCTCCATCAGCTTTATCCCAGGACAGATAACGATGTCTTCACACAGTCTCACACTCCGTACTTAACCAGGGTGGATTTCGTTGTTCATTTACTATGAGTAGTAGCTTGAGTGAACACTTCTATTTTGCATATGTATTTTGGGAATGACTGCACAAATATGTGGTTTTGCTTATCAGAACAGATCCAAGTGTAAGCTGTCTCCTTAGGGATGATTTGCTTTATACCTGTTCAGTGGTAGCCAACCAGTTAAAGAGACTAAAACAATGTGGCTGGTCATTCTTACTTAAAACAAAGTTAGGGCCCAGAAATTCTCAAACGATTCAAGTGGAAGAGAGTCTGTCTGAATCAATCAAAGCAGAGAAGAATGTAAATCTCCTACATTATATGTGAACCTCCTGAATTCACAATTATTAGTCAAACACATTATATAATCAAGTAAGTTTTACCAGTCTAGAGAGAAAGGAAGATCATAATCTATTGTCTATGGTGGTTTACACTCAGCCTTCCCTGCTTTTGGCAGGACTGACACTTCATAGAATCCTAGAATGGTTTAGGTTGGAAGAGACCTCTGGAGCTCATCTAGTCCAATCCCCCTGCAGTGGGCAGGGACATCCCCAACTAGATCAGCTTGCCCAGAGCCCTGGCAAGCCTCACCTTGAAGGCCTCCAGGGATGGGGCCTCAACCACCTCCCTGGACAACCTGTTCCAGTGTTCCACCAGCCTCGTGGGGAGGAACTTCTTTCTAATATCCAGTTTAAATCTACTCCTCTCCAATTTAAAACCATTGCCCCTTGTCCTTTCACTGCAGGCCTTTGCAAACAGGCCCTCTTGCAGCACCTTCTCTGAGGAAGTTACACACCTACAGGAAGGCCTGGTGTTGAGTAGACAGTGACAGCTCAGGTTTTCTTCCCACAAAGCCTGAATCTCAACACTGTACAAATATTCAGAAATCAAAATACTGCCCTCCCCTCAAGCTAAGCTCCAGATCAAATATGTTCAAAGATTTCCCATTTCCTCTAGTAGCTAGCACAAGCAGCAAGCATTGCCATTTCCCCTGTGCACCTCAGCAGCAGTGAAGAGGAGCTCAGCTGGTTTAGTGCCAAGCTGCTGCAGCAGACTCTTCGTTAGCATACACAAACGAAGGGGGAAGGCTGCTAAGATGGGAGTCTGCTTTGGTGAGTACTTGCACAGAAGCTGCAGTGGGAGCTCAAGGAGGAAGCCTGGGTGGGAGGATTTGTTGCAGAAGCACAGTAGGAAGTAGGTTCTGAGATAAAGGGAAAGTTGGAGGTAGCGTGAGTTGAACAGCCTGATTTGAGGTGCAACTAGTCACTATTGAGTGGGATGAAGATTCCCAATAAACATGAAGTCTAGAACTTGCTAAGAACAGACTGTCTGCACTTGGTGATGTGCCAGGTGTTCACTATTAAAAAATTGATCCACTTCTTTATGTAGAGGGGTGCAGAATGAATGTATAATTTAGAGAATGGCTTTCTGGAACCCAAACTGAATTTTTCATTATATTGAGTCCAGCTTTACTAAGCTCACAAGTCCTGGAAGGTGTTTGTTGTGCATTGAATGTGATCTAGAGTAGAGGACAAGAGAAACTGGTGATTCATTTAGATTTCTGTAAGACAAAAGCCTAGAGTTTTGCAGATAGCTGCAACGAACCATGGAGAGAAAAGTCCATTCTCTGGAATCAAATTCCAACAGAATCTAATTGAAAAACCCAATCAAACATAGGTTTTGTTATCAATATCAGTGTGCTTTGGATCAAGCTTTTCATTTCTCGGCGTATGTCACAAATCAGAATTTCTAAGGGGTTTAAGTTGTGCTGAACTCAGAGTTTGCATTTGGTGCAGGATGGCAACTGTCACTATTGCTTTTTTCATATGTAAATAGGTCTCATTTTTAAGATGTTCATCTCTGGAAGCTTTAACCAGCTGTCTTCAAATGCAGGCATTTCTCCCATACATTTCTGCATGTGTAGCTAGAGAATACAAATCTTGAGGGGGAGAAAGGGACATCTTAATATATTTTCTCCCTCTTGTAAGGCAGTAGAGTTCCTCACAGGCTGATTTCATGCTTAAGTACAACTTCTGTCACCATGTTAATACACTCGGTGTGGGAGGCTCAGGGGAGACCTTCTCTCTGTCTGCTACAACTACTTGAAAGGAGGTTGGAGTGAGATGAGGGTACATCTCTTCTCCAGGGTTAACAGTGAGAAGACAAGAGAAAATGGCCTCAAGTTGCACCAGGGGAGGTTTAGATTGGATGTCAGGAAAAATTTCTTCACTGGAAGAGTTTGCTAAGTCTTGGCACAGGCTGAAGTCACCATCCCTGGAGGGGTTTAAGAAATACATAGATGTGTTAGTTAGGGACATGGTTTAGTGGCACGTTAATGATAGCTAGATGGTTGGACTTGATGATCTTAGAGGTCTCTTCCAACCTTAATGATTCTCTGATGTTTTCCATATTGTTTTGTTGCTCTTGGAGGATGAAGAGAATACACAGTAACAAAAATATACCCTGACAGAAGAAAGAACACATGACAGTGAAGAGGTTTGTTTGCTTTTTCGAAGGCAAGGGGGATCTTAAGTCAATTGTAACAAATAGGTCAGAGTTACCTGCCCTGGCTCCCTGCTCCCTTGGGGTTGGTCCTTGCAGCAAAGTCTGTAGAGGGGCCTGTGAGCATCCCTCTGCTCTTAGAGGCAATGGATGTTTGGACTGATGGGAACACTTTACTAGCTTAGCAAGGATGACGGGAACACTTTGCTGGCTTAGCAAGGAGAGTGCTGCAGTTGGAAACTGCAATAGCAAGAGAGCTATCCTCTTGTCTGTCTTTGGTCCAAGAGGAGAGAATGAGTAATCAAATGACTCTAACCTTCACATATTCCTCCTTGATCTTGAATGGGATTTTCCAGTGAAAAATATATATACACCACAGAGTGTTGTACCTGTTCCACAGTCAATCCAGTGGTTAGGGGAGAAAAAATAAGATAAAAATTACTCTATCCTGTTTGTAGCTGCACGTCTGAAATGAGGTGTTCTGAAATTTCCAGCAAGAGTTTTGTTGTCAGGAAAGGCAGTCTTAACCAAACAGGAGTAAATTTTATTTTGGTATGTTATAGACCATCAGGTTTTATATTTTTCCATATTCTATACTGTAGTTTAATGAGTGTCAGTTGCTACTGAAACTTATTATGTGTCCTATTTGAGCTGCAAAGCAGTACTTTGATGCTTAGCTCAAGATATTCTATTTAGTGATGACTGTAGAGCAAAATAAACTCACCTGGTATTGATATCTTAGAATAGAATGAAGTGGTGACTCAGTCTTAATGTTCCAAAGAGAGCATTCTCCAACATTACATTTCAGGGAATTCAATTTGATTGAAAAGTCAGGAATGAGGGGAGGGGGGAACTCCAAAACCACACACCTTCCCTTTTGTTTAGAAGAAATTTACATTCTGCAATATGAGAATCTCATGTTTTAAGGGCAGTGATGCTATGCATTTCATTCAGCTTTTGCCATCCTGCTTTGTCTTTTCAAAGCAGTAAGACCACGTTCTTAACATCAACGTGAAGAGCTGCCTTCTAATATTCCTGTGCTCATAATCAGAAGCACAAAATTGCCTTGGTGGAACTTCCATCGTGGGAAAAATGCTAAATGAAAGCTGATTCTGTGCCAGGGAATTTTGGTTAGAGTTAAGCAGTTGAAATTTCAGCCTGGTCTTATATGGGTTGTCACCTCTCACTTTACCTGACAAAAGTCAAAGAAAATCACAAACCAACATCATGATTTCTCCCTGAGGTAGTCTGTGGAAAAGTTTTGACTGTTCTGCCTTTATCTGTCTATACTTGATAAAAATTATCACATAAGAATATGCCATATAAATTTGTTTAGTAGTTGTTATCAACAAAAATAATTCTAATAATATTGTAATAATATTTCTAGTAGCAGTAGTAACTGTAGTGATGATTTCTTTCAAGGCATCATGGATGCCTTGGTTGGTATATTATAAGGCTGGAGCTGATCAACTGCTGGTGTTGATGTTTAAAAACCAGATTAAATTAATAACCTTATAACTGAGTACTGCCAGAAGGAAACAAAAGAGAACAATCTAACTCTCAAAGGTTTAAGATACAAACCCCAGATGTCAAAGATGCCTAGTTCTAATCCTCGCTCAGACAGAGGGTACCAAATGATGTTAGTTTTAAAGGACATATAATTTGCCCTAGCATCATGCTGACCAAATGAAGTATCTCTTAGAAGGTGGAGGTGCCACAGTTGTTAACACAGACAAAATCCTGTAAATAAGCAGTGGATATTCTTGCCAGGGGTTGGGGAACAAACCAGACAGCCAGCAGTGGGTTTTGCCCTCTTGAACTCTTGCCTGGTGATGTAGGGCTGACCTGGCCAGGACTAATCTTGAAACATGCGTGCAATCAGATGTTACATGAGCCAAGCAGAAGCCCAAACGCCTTTGCCTGTCTCTGTGTGAGCTAGAGATGTGTGCGGTGGCTGTGTGCAGCCCTAGGCCGCACCAGCAGATGGGGTGCTTACTGTGTGCTTCCACTCTGCTCACAAACACCTCATTATTCATCGAGTGGGATTTCCCCTGCAGAGCTCTGAAGCTTATTTTTCCTTAGGAATCAGCTTTTTATGGTTAGTGGTATTATTGGCTATTGCCTGGCTTAATTCAGCAATCCCTGCTGATGGGTGAGTGTTTAAGGAAGCCTTTTTCAGGGCAATGTCCCAAGGGCTACATCCTAGTGGTGTTCTGTGAAAAAACAGAGAGTGACCCATAGCAAGAGCAGTGAAAACAAGACTTCATGCCTGTTTAGTGAGCCAGGTTATGTTCATAACAAGTTCCCCACCATTGTTTCTGTTTACAAGCCTGGGATATGTATCAGATTTAAAACTGTAGTAGTGAGATATCAGTGAGAAGGCACAGATTCTAAATAAACTGTAGTGATGACATCTCAATTTGGTCTTGATGGGGGCAGAATATTTTTATACATAAATACACAGTTGTTGTTTTTTTCTCCCAGTTAGGTCATAAACATCAAAGTTTTTTTATATCCACAAGAAACCGGGTTCTAAGTACTCTGTTATTTATTGCAACAGAACTAAATTGGTGGAATCCAAGCAGACTGGTTTTCTAAGGTTAGTTTTGTCTTTTTGGAAAAAGGTAGTTTCTCCAAGTTCAAAGCTCTTTTAGGAAGGAAGGAATGTGCTTTCACTTTCATATTTGTTTTATGAGGGAAGGGCAAAGTTTCTTCAGACCAGATGATACTTACAGTGTGAAAGTCAGTAGCCAGCTCACTGGATTGTGATACTAGCAGTTGAAGTTCAAATTCATTCTGCTTGACTGAGGACATACACTTGAGACTCCAAAATCTTTTACCTATTCAAGACAGGGGTTTTTACATGATCCTATTACACACAGAGAGGGTACAGAGGCTACCAAGCTGGTAAAGGGCTTAGAACATAAGCCTGAGGAGGAAAGACTGAGGGATCTGGGCCTGTTTAGCCTGGAAAAGAGAAGGTTGAGGGGAGACCTCCTGGCTCTCTAGAACTACCTGAAGGGAGGTTGTAGAGAGGCAGGGATTGCTCTGTTCTCCCTGGTGGAGAGTGATAGGACAAGGGGAAATGGATGGAAATTGCACCAGGGGAGGTTGAGGCTAGACATTAGGAGGAATTTCTTTGCTGCAAGGGTTGTGAGCCATTGGAACAGGCTGCCCAGGGAGGTGGTTGAGTCCCCATCCCTGGAGGTGTTTAAGAGACAGGTAGATGTTGCATTGGGAGGCATCATTTAGCAGGTTGATAGAGCTAGGACAAAGGCTGCACTGATGATCTTCGAGGTGTCTTCCAGCTGTAACTGTTCTATGATTCTATGATTATGATTCTATGTTAAAATGTGAGAGCTGACTTCAGTCATATATTGACTTTTGATATAAGTATGCTTGCCTAGCTGCATTGGACTCAGCACTGAAAAAGCGTCTGCAAAATTGCATGGTGAGGTATTACTTTATCAATATGCAAATGAGTAAGAAGGTTCCCCTGCTTTGTACAAGCTTGCTATATCATTCATTTTCCATCACATTTCCCATACCTGTAAACTTGCAAATGAGTGACCTTGTTAAGGGCAAAACATAGAAACTGTGATTCGATTCCCTCGGTTTCTTCATGTGGCAGTTTTCTATGAAAGCTTCTTGGCTGAACTCTTTCTTTCATTTAATGTTCCTGCCAAGATCTCCTAAAATATACTTGGCCTTTCACCATAAGAGTGGGGCAGGAACACAAGACAGAGAAGTTTAGTCCAAATGTTAAGCTAGACCTGTAGGAAATGCTAGGATCAGGAAGCACTTGAAGAACAATTGCAGAAAAGGAATAACCACCAAGAGGGCATGACTGTGCTGAGTGATGTGACAGCTTCTCTCTCTCCTTCAGTGGAGTGGGGACTACAGCTGATCAATACAATTGGAAAAGAAGCTCAAGGTAACTTAAATTTCCCATAGAAAGCACAAATAAAACCCACATCTGCTTCAGAGGAAAAATGCATTCTATAACCCAGTTTAGCTTTTGAACCTGCAGACTGTTTTAGGCATGTACAACCTCCAGCTTTTCTAAGATTTAAAAAAACAACCAAAAACATTGTCTTGTACTATCTGTTGCTCTTCTACCTTTAGACAATGACAGCCACAGCAAAATTCCATTTCCATAATCCTGTAAGGAATAATTAGTTTATTTTAATGTTTGGTCAGAGCATGACAATATATGGCCCCACTAAGAATATCAGAATGCCTTTAAAAACATACTGTAATTTGTTGATGGGTGTGCAAAGACTAGAGATTACTTTTGGTTTCTAATGTGATCAAAATTAAGGCTGTTACAGGCACAGATCTAAAACACGCAATTTTTTTTACTAAGGCCACAGATGTTCATGGCCTAGGATTAATGTTCTCTATAAAAACAGTACAAAAATCTATTTAAAAATATGATGCAGCTTAAACCACTAAGCACCTTTGAGTGAAGCCGTGCTGGATGATGGGGATAAAGAACTAGGAATCAATTTACCATACAAAGTGGTTTTTCACCATTCATTTCATTTGGTAGCTCTGAAAGGCACACAGTTGTCATAGAAACAGTAAAATAAATCCATTTTTTGGGACTGGATGATGTGCTTCCTTTGAAAATTCAAACAAAGGTTCACTAGATTTTTGTCAATTGTGTATCCTGCCAGAACTTTTAATTTGGAATAATGTGCTACTGGTTGTGTTTTCATTCCAATGGCTAATCCTTTTCACACTGGTTGGACTTTCACAGCCTGCTGTTCTAGATCCTGTGGTTGGTTTCATATTGCAGTGTTACATTGTAATCTAAGACTTTTCAGACCATATCTTCCATCCTACAGCCCAACACAGGAGCTTGTCAAAATTTGCTTGGAAACAAGTTAGGGGTTAGCCCCATTAGACATCTCAGATGCATCATGTCTCAAGGTTCATCTTCCTACTGGAGACCTGTGCCTAGTGGTGTGCCCCAGGGGTCAGTGCTGGGTCCAGTACTGTTCAATATATTCATCAGTGATCTGGATGAAGGGGTAGAGTGTTCCCTCAGCAAGTTTGCAGATGTTCCCAAGCTTGGAGGAGTGGCTGGCACACCAGGAGCTGTGCTGCCATCCAGAGTGACCTGGACAGGCTATAGACTTGGGCAGGGAGAGACTTAATGACATTTAACGAGGGGAAGTANTGAGGGTGCCAGAGCACTGGAGCAGGCTGCCCAGGAGGCTGTGGAGTCTCCTTGTCTGGAGACATTGCAGAGCTGCCTGGACACATTGCTGTGTGACCTGTTCTAGGTGATCCTGCTGTGGCAGGGGGGTTGGACTAGATGATCTTTCTAGGGCCCTTCCAACCCCTGACATTCTGTGATGTTGTCATCTCCTTTCTTAGACCCACTGTGCAAATCGAAGGCACAGACTGCAATCAGGCTTTGCAAGCTTTGAAACTTTTAGCCCCTTGTCTGTTTAAAGGGCTAATGGTTGCACGAGCTGCGGTTTCAAGCATCACACTTGTTGGCCCTGTCTAGTGTGCTCTGAAATAAGTGGCTTAGGGATGCATGGGAAGGACATAAAAGTCTGAACTGCATCACTTTAACACAAGACAAAGCTAGGAGTAAGCCCGAAATGTGGGTTAGGAAATGAAAAGAAGGAGCAGAGCTAAAGGTACAGAGTCACTGTGATGCTAGCAGTAGTGTATAAACCTTCATGCCTTCCTTCTTCTGGCCTTGTGTTTAGTAACAGTCATGGCTGGAGCTCAGCACAATCTGATTTACTTTGCCTTTTTGACAAGAATCCTGTGCTCTCCTTGTCAGACTAGTCTGAGTATCAGGAACAGCTAATGTAAAATGGAACAGACCTTCACAAGATGTACTGAAAAAGCCAGTTCAAGCCCCTCAGAACACCTCAAAATATATTTGAGGCAGCACATGCTGACAGTCAACATAAATCACATCAAGAAACATTTTACCTACTTTCTGGGAAAAGATTAATAAGATAGTGGCACCCTGAAAAACTCAGAACACCAGAAAAGGGCCTTTTTAAAAAGGACAGTAGACTATGACCTGTAGTTCTAGAAATAGGGTGAACTGGAATAAAATACATAACTGTTTACATCTCTTATTGAGGTTCACTAAGGCCGAGTGCCATGTCCTGCATTTTGGGCACAACAACCCCAGGCAA
>VWZO01010634.1:339509-384562 GCA_013396975.1 Bucco capensis | reverse complement strand
GTGTTTAGGAAATGTGTAGATGTGGTGCTCCAGGACATGCTCTAGTGATGGCAGGGCTTGTGCGGTTTGTTTTGTTTGGGTTAGGTTTTTTTGTTTGTTTGTTTGTTTGGGGTTTTTTTTGGGGGNTGTGTATATATAAGGAGAGGTCTGGTTCTCCAGCTAGCCAGAAGGTTTAGCACCTGAACTCTGTGAAGCTCATCAGCTCAGCTTTGTTCCTCCAGGACTCTCCCTGTTCTGCCTTCCATCTCAATTCAAGAGTTGCTGAGTTCCAGGATCCAGCTCCTGAGCCCGAGTCCCAGCTGCTGCTGATGCTGAAGTCCTCCTGCTCCAGCATCAGTGCTGAGGTAGTTACCATCAAGGGGGTTTGGTTCTAGCATTGGTTTTGTGTGTGTGTATATACTCTTCATTTTCTTCTTGTTATTTTCATTGAAGTGTATGTATATATATATATGTATTTCATTTTCTTAAGTCTCATTTCCAATTTGCAAGTCTCTCTCTGTTCATTTCCCCTTTTCCTCACTGGAGTGGGAGAAAAGGGGATAACAGAGTATATGTCTCCCAGGGTTGGTGGTTGATGTAGCCCTAACCCTTGACAAAGAGGATGTTAGGGGAAGAGATCAGTTCAGAGGCACAGGGATTGGCTGCCTAACCTGTTGGGAAACTGTTGTGGGTTGTTTTTTTTTTGAGGGAAAGAAGTTAGAGAAGCAACTGCAGTCATGTGGCAGCTTTCTAATATCTAAACCCAGCCAGATTGATTCATTGCTTGTTGCTGTAGACAACTGAAGTTTCTACTTGTATAGGAATCAGAATAATTAATGCAAAGAAAACAAATCTTGTAATGGAAGGTTCATTGTTCTGATACAGAAGGGCTGTAGGTAGTAAGATTTGCACAGACATGGTGCCTGCTCCCACCTATTTAGTTTTGAATGTGTATATATTTTTAGAGTATAACTATCAGTCACTTAAATTAATTCTCAGTGTCAACTGCACAAATATCTGAAAACTTTCGCCATACAGACTTTGAACAGTAAGCCAAAGAACTTATGAGATACACCACTGGAAAACTGAATAGGAGTATCTTTTGAAATATAAAGAAATCAATGCTCTCAAGGGGATAAAATCCAGGATCCTTATCCCTTCCCCAGGTCCTGTCCTTTATAGAGTGCTACTGCTCAGTGATATGTGGATAGTTCATGTTACTCTCCAGTCTTGCAATTCTCTTCTGGTTGCACACCTCTGGGAATTGAGTCATTACACAGTCCACGTAGCCAGAACCTGCTGCAACTTAAAGCAACTGGAAGAGTGACTGCAAAAGTGAATGCTTCCCTTTTCTGAAAACTCTCTGCCATACCCTGGGTCCTTGGTAGAAAGAATAAACAGCATAGAAACCAAATTACCCCTTTGCTAACATGAAAGGTTGAGCTGACCTCTGCAGAGAACTTTGGCAACCTGCAGGACCATCAAGGATCAGCTTGTCCTGTGTTGGTAAAGGGAAAGCTACAGTGTGGTTGTGATTTACAGCTGGATAAGTTATGCTGAGCCACGTGCTAGAAGGAGTGGGACAGGGCTGAGAAGGCAGTGAAACCATGAAGAGAAAGGTTTGAGTCTCAAACAGTGATGGCAGGTGAAGATAGTATTATCTCCTTCAGATTCATGTCAAAATGTGTTAAGAAACAGAAAGTTGAAGGTTTGATAAAGGTATTCTTTTACTTTGCTTTCTTGCTAAGTGGGTTATGCTGGTTGATTCTAGAAGGAAGTCTGGGAGACTCTTTTACAGTCTGTTCATTGCCTGGGTTTGTAAGGGAGGCAAGATTAGCCTTTTAGTGTCTTCTGGGAACCAAGATATTGACAACTATTTTTAAAAAGCTAAAGTTTAATAGAAAATATCAAAGGGTATATTTGGACATCGTTTCAGAAGACCCCTGACAAAGCTAAGGCAGGGATGTAAGAGGGATTGTCTTACAAATAATTAATTAGGAATTCAGATCTAACTTCAGTCTGTACATGAAACTGATGCTGAGGTTTACAGAGGTTTGTGCTTAGTGATGCTTAAAACAACTCCTTAGAGATGCAAAAAAAGGGGGGGAGGGTTAGGAAATGCATGAAACTTCCATTACAATTGGGACTAAGTGGCCAAGGCTCTATTATTCAGAAAACAAATGTGAAGTACAGAGCTTTCAGCACTAATTGCTATTGTTCATGTTATTGCTGTTGTTCTAGCAAATAGAAATAGGCAAAACAATGCTGCAAAATGAAATTAGCCCTGACAAATGTATTGTGTGATCTGTGACAGTGGGGAAAAGTCTTTTGGATGAGTCTAGAGGTGCCTTCAGAAACAGAGGCTGATGGCTCTTCTGTAAGCCTTTTCTCAGTAATGGCAAGTAAAAAATCTTGCCATTCTGGCAAAATCTCTCTGTAAGACCCAGATGACCTGAAGCTGTGCCTCTCCACTCAGTCCACATGAACAGAAAAGAGCAAGTACTTGATTGGGTTAAAACTTTCATCTAATATGTTTTCTGAAGAGGGGGAAATGTCCCCTTGACTCAAACTGAGAACTACTTCTGCAAAAAACAAGAAGGATGCTCAAAAGTTACTAGCTTTATATCAAAAATTTTATAGGCTAGCTGTGCATCTTCATTAAATTCCCTGAAAGAGCAGTTCTGGTTCCTCCTGTGATGCAGAAGGACTGAAGCTCTTGAACCACCATCAAGTGCTTTGGTTTGTGCTTCACAATCCTACCTAGATCATCACCAGGGTAAATCCTAAGGATCTTCCCAGGTGCATTTAATAGTGCTTATCTTCCTACTTAGTGTTCTCTTTCTTTGTTAGTTTGCTCTGTCTTTGATCAGTTGGACTTGATGATCTTGGAGGTCTTTTCCAACCTTAATGATTCTATGATTCAAGCCATTTAGTGCTGCCATCATTTTTTTTAATGGATCAGCTCACTGTGAGCAAGCAGAATGGAAATTTGTCAGTGTGTGTTACTAGTAAGCTCTCCACATGAGGCACAGGTATGGCTCATATAGGCAAACGAAATGAGGGGCAGGTTTCTGACTGTAACTACCACACACTGTGTTGCTTTTTATAGTTTTTGTAAAAAGATGACTCCCTTCATTAAAAGGACATTTGCTAATAGCTTGTCAGGTCTATTGTAATTTTCAAGCAATTTAAGGTGTTGGGGTGTTTTTTTGTAGTAAAAATCTGGAGTAGGACAAGAAGTTGAAATATTAGTAAGACTGTTGGGAAATTTGGATGGTCTGTGCTTGTAAATTTTAATGCCTAGCAGCAAACAGCTCTTAAAGAGTTTGAACACATCTTTTATGTTCAACTTTATGATGTGTACCAGACAGTGCCAAAACATGTATAGGAGTGCAGATGTTCTGAGCAGAGCTAAAGAGTTGTGACAAATAGGTATTTAATGTGCTTGAACATTTAAGAACACTTTGGGAGCACAAAAAAAAAGATTTGTGCCATGACACTAAACTGAGTACAAACAAGAAGTTACAAATGCAAGACAAATTCATTGCTTTTTCACTGACAAAAAAAAAAAGAAGAGAAGAAATGGTCTCCATTCTTCTGTCCTTAAATTACATCCTTTATTGCTAGAGATGTATTGTCATTGTGATTGTACAGTTCAGGTGCTGCCTTCTGAGTGACGGAGAACATCCCTAAAAATAACTGTGGTGGTGTTCCAGTTAGTGTTTTAAGAATTTGACCCAAACATGTATTCCTTGAAAGATATATCCAGATCACAGGAGGAAGAGAGGTGGAAATACAGCTGGGAAATTTCATCTCCATAAAAAGAGGAACAGCCTCTGCTGAATCCCAGTTCTCTTGCTATAAAACTGCACTGTCTTTGTTTTGTCATTTGGATCATACAGAAAGAGTTGAAAATTGGTATTTGTCAGGTAAAAGGGTAGGTGATTTTAAGCTGTGTGGCTTTAAACTTGGTCGTTCTCTTTCAAGTTTTCTGCTGTTTAATTTGAGAAACTCAGAAGTGCCTTGACTTTCTTAGTCAACCTAGGCCTTGGAGGTCTAGGAAATGTGTCAGGCCATAGCTGTTGTCACAAATAGTGATGTAAATGGCACACTTGTTTAACAGACTCATCTCCTCAATTTAGTTGCTGTTTGAAATGGACTTGTTTGCCTGTGTGTTTTTTCCTCTAGCTGGGAGCACAAATTGGGCACAAATACTCCATTTGTCAGCCAGTTTCTTAATTGAGTGCTAGGGACCATTTCTTAATAGATAAATTACTCAGTTTTCTCTATGCTTGCTGACCCACCAACTCCTTCTAGACCATTAAGAATGATATAGATCAAAAAATTATGTAAAGGAAAACCTGTGCAGTTCTCTTAGTTAACATTCAAATGGCAAAACAACTTCATTGACTGCACTGTTCCTGTTGGTAATCAGAGTGTAGTGGCAGTGACTGGGGAAAACTTCTTGTAGTTACTGACTGGCTCATTAATTTTTAAGATCTGTGATGGCACTGTTTGAAGCTCTCATCCTTTGGTTATCAGCATGGCTGGTGCATGCTTAGGAAATCACTAAATACTAAGCCATGTTCTTGTTGCTGCTTTAATCTTTTCTCCAGCTGAAAACCCTCTGATTTTAATCTATAATGAAGAAGGCTTAAAGTTCTATTTCATTCTTCCTCTGGGGAGATGCCCTTAATAGTTTTAGTGGTTTGTGTTTGATATCCTATTCACTTCCTGACAGTAATGATGGTTTGAAATACCTTTGGGATTGTCCAAGGCAAGTTTCTGATGCTCGCTGGTGGGGTTTTTGCCTGCTGGAGACCACTTCTTTTTAACACCACCACTGATCCCAAGAGACTTGAGGACAGTGTCAGCAGTAGTATCTGTAGTCACTGAAGCAATAAGCTGGTAGGTCCTGTAAAACCTAGGCAAGCCACGTGGAATGCGTTGTAATTGTCAAAAGTCTCAGAAATTTGTTTTCAGATTTCATGCTTTATACAACTAGTTGCAAACACAGTGACACTTGCTGCTCAGTGCATTGCTCCACCTCTGAAGCCTCATGACCTATTAGCTGTACCTGTGTGATGCATTCCTTCAGTCTCTGAGCCCTGAAGATGAAGGGAGAAGTATCTCCTGCTTTTTCTCTTTATTCCTTGGTGGCATGCCT
Source organism: Bucco capensis (assembly GCA_013396975.1). NCBI lineage: Eukaryota > Metazoa > Chordata > Aves > Piciformes > Bucconidae > Bucco > Bucco capensis. The sequence continues at coordinate 379,416 of VWZO01010634.1, read as the reverse complement.
CAACTTCTGTGCTGGGCTCTGTAGTGTCTGCTTTGGTCTGGAGTCTTACCTGACCACTGTGCACAACATGGAAATAATACAGGCTGTGCTCCTGCAGAGGAGGATGACCTGAAAGCTTTTTCTACAGCTACTGTGCGGTGGTACAATGTACTCATGAATGAGTCACTAAAAGTTGTTGGAGAGCAGTAAAAAATGTCCTTTACAAACATCTGTAAAACAGAAGGATAAGAAAGTAACTCGAGTCAACTATTTGCAATGTGAAGTGTTTTCATGCTGTCTGTGGGGTTACAGCATATACAGTGGGTTAGTAGAGATGCAAATTGAGTGTCTAGGCAATTCTCTTTCCATTCTTCCTACTGTTAATTGGTTGGCAATCTTTTACATGAGTCCCATGCTAAACAATTACTTTGCTGCTTCCTTTTTTCAGTTTTGGTTATTTCAATTCCAAGCAACTACAACAAGTTAGAAATAACAGTAATGGATTTACAGCAACTGAAATGATTACAATACTACAATTGTAGGAATAGGAGTGCCCTGGAATGGGAGAAGAGAAAGTTAGGACCTGGTGAGACAGCCAATGTGGCAGTGGGCATAGACATGAGATTCTTTCCCATCCCCTGTCTCCTTTTATCTACTTCTATGAGCAAGTTCAAGGGGTTTCCAAGAGGGATCAGAGTGAAGATACAGACTTACCTCTGACAGGCAGACCACTAAGCTGGTCTAGCACAGAGTAGGAAAACTTGCTCATCTCTCTCTGGCTATACGCCATGGCTGATTGCATAGTGTTTTTACAGGGAGGCTTGAACAAACTTCTCAGGTTCCAGGTTCAAGTGTCTGACTTCACCCATAACTGTATCCAGAGTGGGCTGAGGCATGGGTGTACACCATCCCCTTTTTTCTGGCAAGATATTGCTTTTCTCACATAGATGGCTTGGTAAATCATGGAATGTTAGGAGTTGGAAGGGCCCTAGAAAGATCATCTAGTCCAACCCCCCTGCCAGAGCAGGATCACCTAGACCAGGTCACACAGCAATGTGTCCAGGCAGCTCTGCAATTTCTCCAGACAAGGAGACTCCACAGCCTTCTGGGCAGCCTGGTCCAGTGCACTGGCACCCTATACTGTATAGGAGGGAATTCTATCAGGCTCAACACAGCCCTGGCACATGCAGAGACCACCTCAGCAAGCCTTGTGCCCCTTTATATATGGAAGCAGCTTCCAGAAAGCTGGCACTGAATGATTTTTCTGTCTCAGAAAGCAAAGCTAGTGCTGACACTGAGAAGAGGTGCTGTCAGAGTCCCCTGCAGAAACAGAGAAGTGAAGCAACATTTTCCAAGTGAATTCTAGAGTTTGCATGACAGTTACCTTCTGAAGTCACTTTTGAAACGATTCCCTCATAGTTCTTCTGGTAATGGGATTCCTGCCCGCATCCTTGTTTTGGAAATGCTGCATATGCGTGCCAATATATGAGACTGTGGCACAGCACTGTGCCTGCTTCATCTCTTCTCTCTAGGGACCATGGTCTATGTGTGGCCAGAGGCAGTGGCTGAAACTTCAGTCTTGACCTTTATTTATTTGTTTGCAAAATCAGCCTGAAGTTTACTGTGGCCTTTGGATGTGATCCAGCTACTTAACCATAAGTATACTGATTCAAATCTCTCCTATCCAGGACACAGAAGCAGTCCCAGGAGAGGATTCTGTGTTGATTGCTTGGATTGCTGCTCATGTTCCTACATTTAGAGGGGCTAGGTGGGCTACAATGTTTTAGTTTTGTGGTTTTTTTTCTCTATTTGCAAGTCCTCTTTCTCACTTGGCCTTCTTGTGGGTGGCTCTTTAAATTTAGACAAGGCAGAAAGCTGTTGGTTCTAAGTGACTGGTTTTTTTAACAGTGTGCTTCTTTATTACATCTCCTGCTCTTCCTGCTGGTGGTATTTTTAACTCCTCTCCTGTTGTCAGTAAGTGTTTCCTTCTCATTTCTGAAAGTTTGGATCCAGCAGGAGAAACAGTCGAGTTGTGTGAGTGCCTCTTCCATGATAACCTGACCCCCATGTTAAACTACCAGTGTTGCAAGTGTTTTGGAAGTTCAGGTCCTTCCCAGGGCAGTTGTATGCAATCTAGGAAATGAAATAAAAAATAAAAAGTGTAGTTTCACAGGGAATAACCTGAAATTCATATTTTGTGGTGTTTGATTGCTGTTCTGAGCCACAACCTCTGGTAGAGGTCAGCTTTGTTCAGTACCTACATTGGTTTTGTGCAGCTACAGCCTCTGCACAGCTTAATGGTTTGGGGAGACTGCTCAAAAGGTATTGTTCCATCAGCTGTCAGAACTATCAGTGATAAAAATAATAATGCATAATTATGATACTTAAATAATTATTGGTAAAACAGCAGTCATGTGGTAGAGCATTCAAAAAATGCAACAACCACCTGCTCCTGAGCAGTTTTCTGAGGCTTTCTGCATAGTTGTTCTTTGTAGTTTTCTGTGGCTTGGCTGTTAAATAACAGTCTTTGTGTTCTTGTTGCGTTTTGCCTTGGAGAGTTGATGTGGTCCCAGAGCCTAGCAGCTGGGTCCCTCCCTGCTTCTTAGCTCCCATCTCTTAAGGAGTTGTGAAGGGTGTTGCCTTTTCCCCCCAGAACAGACCCTGGGCCCCAAGCCTGTAAAAGTGTTATGGTTTTCCTTTCTCTCCATGAAACTATGAGGTCTGAGGTACTGTGACCTCAGTTACTGATGACATTTATCCTGTTCTCACTTGAATGAGATTTTCAGTGGGTAATCATATGTGCTTCACTAAGTATCCATACTAAATTTATGTAAGTAATCCCATACATGGATGACAATTGCTTAAATGCATGCTGGACAAACTGAGGCCCTTTAGGTACATGACCTCTAGTGAGAACGAGAGGAATAAATCTGGTGATTTTTTTATATCATACTATCTGTTGTTAATGATAGTGAATAGATTTGCTTGAATGCTTTGCAAAAAGGTCTTGGGTATTCTTTTTCTTCCCTCTGGGGCCAGTTTTTCCTGTGGGCCTGACTTGGCCTATGTTTTTGACATCTGTGACAGACTTAAGTTTCCTCAATACTTCTGTTCGTCTGAGGAGTCATATAAAATACCTTTGGGCCTTTTCCTAGGTCCAGAACTAACCTTTATACCCTTTATAATATATTCCTCTCTAACATCTGAGGAATCAGCATTCCTTTGGCATTAAATAAAATCCTCTCCAGTCCCTAGAACTGCTTTTTAAATTGGCTACTGAGGCATTTGCTTCCCTGACCACCCTATGCTTACAGAAGGAATTTGATTCCTTGGACTCTGCTCCTCAGTAGAGGCTCTGGCAATCATAATTCACATACTCTTTGAAGCCAGGCATTTGTCTGTTGGTTTCTTTTAATGTAACAGAAGGCGTATTGATTGCATTTATTGAGTGCTTCAGAGAGTATAACCTGATGTAATCACTGAAATTCCCTTGGTTTGGGTTTTTCTATTATAGATTTTCACCTGAAAAATCCATCCCTTTCTTCTTGAGGTTGGAGGGCTCTGCTATGTCCTTGCATCTTGGAGTGTTTTCATGTATCTAGTGGGACACTTAACTGCTCTGTCCTTCCTCTAAGGATATTCCAGTTTGTTTGACCCCAGATCTCCAGCATTCTTCAGTAATCACTTGGAGCCAAGCTGCCTGGAAGCATCTGAGTTCATCTGGTGCCTGACTGTCCACTACTCCATGGAGTAAACTGCTGCAGAGCACAGTGTCCAATTACAAACAGTTCTCATCCTGGAGACTCTTAGTTGCCCATATCCATGTCTCTTTTTTTGAAGATATCTTTTAGCTTAATATCTCTGCTGTCAAAAGAGAGAGGACCAGAGATTCTTTATGCCTTTGTGAAAATGAGGTCAGTCAGCCTCACTGATAAGAAATCTGTTTGTATTCCTCAGTTCAGGCAAAGACTGAGAAGTATCAACAAAGACATCAGGACAGATCTTGGGAGAATAAGAACCCCTGCATAGAAATTTTTCTTCCTAATTTTTTCCCCCCTTTTTGGTGTATTATTCTCTTTGATCTCCTTAACTAAGGATTCTTCTTAAGTGCCTGTTTTAAGTGTTACTTTAGCTTTCCTTATGCTTGTATTGCCAGCACTCTGTGCCCTCTCAATTATACAGACATAATAGCTTGCTGTGGCTTTGTTAAAGTCTTGAAGATTTGAGTATGGATTTCAGTACTTACCCTTGACATATTTAACTTTCATGGAAGTCAGTCATGTTAACACATATTCAGGAAAAATATCAAACTGAAAAATGTGTTATTTACTACATCAATAAGAAAAGGACTTTGAATATAGTATGTAGTACAAAAGATTGTTGTCTTCAATGACACGAATCGCATTGATAAGCAGTAATTGGAGAACAATATGTTTTAGTAAAAATCTGAAGGATTATAGTGCTGACTGTCCATATCAATCCAATAAAATAGAGTAAAATAAAGTTTTGAGTTTCCCAGTTGAGTATTTCACTTCCTGAAGAAGGAAAGGTAATGTGCAGAGTATTATGTAACTCCCTCCCTACCACTAAATGAAGGTTTTATGTCAGGAAGCAAAGCTGTCTTAATGGAGGGTGGGAGACAGAAAAGCATGATTCACTTTCTGGTGTCAGTGGAGATGTAAAGTGAGGGGTAGAGTGTTCCCTCAGCAAGTTTGCAGATGATCCCAAGCTTGGAAGAGCGGCTGGCACACCAGGAGCTGTGCTGCCATCCAGAGTGACCTAGACAGGCTAGAGAGATGGGTAGGGAGAAACTTAATGACATTTAACGAGGGTAAATGTAAAGTACTGCATCTGGGAAAGAACAACCCCATGGATNAGGAGGCTGTGGAGTCTCCTTCCCTGGAGACATTCCAGAGCTGCCTGGACACATTGCTGTGTGACCTGGTCTAGGTGATCCTGCTCTGGCAGTGGGGTTGGACTAGATGGTCTTTCTAGGGCCCTTCCAAGCCCTGACATTCTGTGATTCTGTGGTTATAGATGACAGATGAATCACATCTAAGCCATACACACTGCTTTTATTCTGTATTTTCAATTGGAGTCCTTAAAGCAGAAATTTATCTTCTATCTTGCTCTTGGTGCTTGCTCTTCCATAGAAGACTCATCCCCATCATCCATATATGAAGTTGAATATCTCTGCAGATCACAAGCTTTACTACCTTGTTATTTCTCCAAATGGTTTAAAACTGAGAGAGGCCAGCCTGCTATTCTGTACTATAGTGCCCTGAAAAATTCTGTTTGTATACCATCCATATATATATCTCATCCCTGGAAACATTCAAGGTGGGATTGGGTGATCTTGTTGAAGATGTCCTTGCTCACTGCAGAGGAGTTGGACTTGATGACCTTTAAAGGTCCCTTCCAACCCAAACCATTCTGTAAGTCTATGGTACCTTGTCCCTTCAGTTCCCTTGGCAAAGACCTGGGCCAAAACCTAAAGCAGAAATAAACTAAGCAAGCCTCTGGACTAAACTTAGTTTAATCACTGCTTTCCAAGTTTTGGGTTAGTTTGCCAAATCAAGCTTTTAATTTGATTAATGAAAGGAAAAAATTTCTCAGACATTGAGATCCCAAAGATGGAAATTTGTCTGCAGATAACATTCAGAGGAAAGAAGAGGAGGTAATGCAAACCAAGATTAAATATCAGAGAAAAACAGATGTATATCAGGCAAAAACATATCTATGGAAAATGATGGCAAATAACAGATTGAATGCTACACCATCCTGCTTTTCAAGGGAATGCACATACTCAAAGGGTGCAAGATTGAATTTATCATTTTTCAAGCATCTGATGCTATTTCTGATGGTTTTAAGCAGAATATTACTTTCAAATGCTCCATGCTGTGTACTGTTCCTAAAACTGTACTAAAATTAGAGATACTTCAAAATATTCAAGAAAATAACCCATTCCAAGGTATTATAACACCTGGATGGTTTCATAAAATATATTTTAATATACTGTCTTGTTTTAATATAGTCACTTTGAGGTTTTGTGTGTAAGGCTGATAGCCTAACAAATTGTTTGTAATTGTCTATTTAAAATTTTTGAGCTAGAATACCCTACACAGGTATTCATTTGGCATAGCACAGAAATGGGTTGTTTGAGTTGTGTCAGCTTGTATGAGACAAGTGTGTGGTTAGATGTGCTTCTGAATGGAAGTAAAATCTTTAGTTGTCACTTCTACAGCTGATCTGCTATTTGAATAGAGCTTGATACTGTCCTCTTGCTTGCTTCATCCAAGAGGACTGTATCAAGCTGCTTTGTGCTCTCTTGAGCCAGTTTGTTTTGCTTATGCAGAGACTGCAGTAGAGCAGAATTGGAATCCCCTTTTCCTGACAGGAGTGAGACTTCCTACTCTACAATTGCTGCTGCACTTGGGTCAGCAGTGCCTCTGTGCAGTGAAGAACAGGTTGTGAAGCAACAGGCAGAAAACAGGATAATCTAGTTAAAACCACAGGACACTATTCCAGGGTGAGACTTGGACAGTGTGGTTGGTTTTTTTTTTCAAAGTCTTACCTAGAAAATGTAGCAGTTCACACCACTGAGTGAACACATAGCATTGTGACCTTGATCTTCTTGCTCTGGGGTATGTTTGTAATGCCATGGTGAATCCTCTGTGCCTCCAATCTCCACTGTTAAAATACAGAATAACTTCTGAGGTACGTAATAGCTTTTATTTCTTATCTTGTGTTTATATTAACACACACTTGAGAGATGCTGCAGGTGTGCATCCAGCCAGAAAGGCAGGGAAATGCCTGATGGATGTCGCAATATGCAGCTCTAGGAGCTTGACCCGTGTTTGCTTAAAGGGTAGGCAGTGAACTCAGATGACAGCTATAGATTGGATGGGTGGACTGTTCAGTGGATAAGGAACTGGCTGGATGGTTGCATCCAGAGGGTAGTGGTCAATGGCTCGAAGTGCAGCTGGAGACCAGTGACAAGTGGTGTCCCTCAGGGCTCTGTACTGGGGCCTGGACTGTTTAATATTTGTATAAACAATATGGCCAGCAGCATTGAGTGCACCATCAGCAAGTGTGCAGATGACACCAAGCTATGGGGTGCTGGTGGTAACTTGGAGGGGCAGGATGTCATCCAGAAGGACCTGGACAAGCTGGAGAGGTGGGCCCAGGTGAACCTCCNCCACGAGGGTGGTGGAACACTGGACCAGGTTGCCCAGGGAGGTGGTTGAGTTCCCATCCCTGGAGGCATTCCAGGTGAGGCTTGACATGGCTCTGGGCAACCTGATGTAGTTGGGGATGTCCCTGCCGACTGCAGGGGGGTTGGACTAGATGAGCTCCAGAGGTCCCTTCCAGCCCAAATGATTCTGTGATTCTGTGTTCAAGGCCAGGCTGGATGCAGCCCTGGGTGACCTGGTCTAGTGATTGGCATCCCTGCTCAGTGCGGGGAGGTTGGAACTAGATGATCTTTAGGGTCCCTTCCAACCTGCCCATTCTATGATTCTGTATGACACAGGGAAAGAACAAAGAAACCTGCAAACCCCAAAGGTTTCATGCAAACTGGGCAAAATCTGAATTGCACTGCTTCCTGGTGAAACAGTTCAAATTCATGATGGTGACATTTGGCACTTTCCTCAAACTCCAGAGTTCCAATGAAATATTTGCAGTGTGCTTGTTTTCCTCAGTAAACTAGGCTCTACAAATTAATAAACCTCATAGGGAAAAAAACATATTACACTTACTCTTAAAGAGCCAGAGGATTAAAACTAGTAGAGTTCATACATCTAATAATAAGTACAGTTAAGAAAACTTCGTAAGTCTAGTGTATTACTCCATCAGTGTTTTAGTGACAGCAAAGTTGCAAAAAAATCTTCTGAAATAAAGATATTTCTTTGAAGAAGGAGAAAGGGAACATTTTTTGTTGTTGTTCCCCTTCCTTAGGTCTATTGATATGCATCACTTTAACATCAAGTGATTGCTACGACACGAGTCAAATGAACATTGATTGTCTTTAATCCAAGGAAAATAAACACTCCAGAGGTATTTAATGTCTTTCCTTCTTTTAGACTCCAGTTCAATCAACCAATAGAGGGACTACTCAGTGCCAGCCATTGAAAGATGTGCCTTTTTTTAAGTCAACCCCCCCAGGAGATTGTGCTGAGGACTGGACCACGTGTGAGTAAAAGCCTGAGAGAGTGCTCAGTGCAGATGCACAAGATGGTTCAGTGAGAATCTGAAGGCAAGGGCTTATACAGGAGCCTGATCTGGCAGATTGCACTTCCATTACAAGAAATGAATCCCCTGTTCAACACACCCAAAATAGAAGCCCTTTTTCTGCCTGGTAATTAGTCTCTTGCATATTTTCACCTCGTTGGCTTTTTCTCTACACTTAATGATGCAGCTGCTTTTTGCTCACGATAAAGCAGAAGAGGGATGTGGAAATGTATCCATTTAGTAGTAATGGTGTATTTAATAACCTTGTTGTCTCGAGTTTCCAAGTCATGATAATCTTGTATTAGCTCCAGGAATGCTTCACTTCTTTTCTTTCTCCCTCTTTGTTCCCTATTAGTTCAAGTACAGGTTTAGTGAAACAAATTTCCACTTCAGCCATCTTCTATTAAAATCACAGCTATCATTGAAAAGTTCAGTCATCCCATCAGCCATTCTGAGTTGGTGCTACACAGATCAGCAAATAATGAGGGGAAAGAAGAGCAAAATAGGGAGCAAATGGCTAGTGCAATTTAAGTTAGGAACAAATCTTTGCTCCATTGCCCTTCACCTCCGAGCTGCATACAGCTAAATTAATATTGCTTCCAAGCAATAATTGGAAACCTTCCTTTCACATCATGATTTGTATGCACCCTGCTTTAGCCAACAGGAAAACCAGGTGGGTCCTGATGCTTAAATAACCTGCTGGTTCTCTCAGCCTTCAAAGGAAATGAGTACAGAGGGGAAGTGAATATAACTACATTATTAACTCTCTGATTTGACTAGCTGGTGATAATTTATGATCTTAATTAGGAAGAAAAATCAGTGATAGTTATTAATCATGGCAGAGCTGTGACCACCAGGTCTAAGTCAGAAGCTTCTTTGTTGAAGGCAGTGAGAGGCAAGTAGCCTGAGACAGTTTTGTTGGTGATAAACCAAAGGGAAAAAAATAAGCCAATATAGGCTGTATGAAATTTAAATTAAAAGTTGGAATTGGAGTTTTTTCTGCACTGGATTGTGTTGTGTGAAATCATTGCAAGACAGCAGAGGTCACAAGAATAGTTTTGTCACTAAAATAGTACCAAGAAATTCCATGGTTACCTTACTGTTCTAATACAGGAATCACATAGGAGTTAACATGTGCAAGCACAGCAGATTCAGTCTCAACACTAGACTCACTGAAAGTCCCAGTAGGGCTGGGTAATAGAAGTAAGTCCTTCTTGGGCAGAATGTCATGAAGTTTACATTGTCTATACTAACTGCCTTTCTCTGGAAATAGTTACCTTTCTGGCTTTGTTTTTACTATCAATATTTCTGTTATTCTGCTCCTGTTTTCCCCTTTGAGCAGAAAGTACTTCTTGTGAGGAGATTGTTGATGTCAGGGCTTACAATTTGAGATCACAGTCTTTGCAGATAAAATAAATGGAAAGGTATGTTTTGATCCCTGCTTTTTCCAGTGTACAAACTTAAAATGATATTACAAGTTCTTTTGCTCACACCAGTCAAGGATGATTGAAAAAGTCTTGGCACTTCTGCTTTTTCTTTCGACATTCATTAGACAAAATCAAGTGGTAAATCCATGGATAGAACGAGTGGACTAATTAACATTTCACCTTCTTAGGATTTGATACCATGAGAAGGAAAAATGTTGCATGCTGTAAATGGTTTGTTACATGTATAATGAAAGCCATTAAGTCACATTTACCATTTTTTGTCTTTGAATGGACATAAAAACTGTTTCCTATTTACCATATGGCACAGCGTTGAATCCTGAATTGAGCTCACAGGAACATGGTGTAGACAGGACAACTAGTCTAGCCCCAATTCTCACTGGTGGATAGAGTTTACACAGCTCGTGAGCAGGAGCACTGAAAAAGGGCTAACCATAAAAAACTAAAAGCTGAGAGGAAGCCTAGCCAGAAGTTGTGTTGGGGGAAGGGATGGGTAGAAACCTGGAGGCAGGCATCAGGGGAACTGTTGCAGAATGAGGTGAGGAACTAACTAGCTGAACATATGTCCACAATTGCAACTATTATATGTTTTAATTTCAGATGAAGTTTCAATGTGCTGTGACAAATTTAAAGAGACTTTTCCTCTCTAAGCCTTCTAAGGACTCTGAGGATCCTGTCTAGATAAGGCAAAAGAAGAATGGTTCTAACATCTCATGGCATTCAAGGTGAGGCTTGCCAGGGCTCTGGGCAAGCTGATGTAGTTGGGGATGTCCCTGGCCACTGCAGGGGGGTTGGACTAGATGACCTCCAGAGGTCCCTTCCAACCCAAACCATTCTAGGAGCCCCAGACAGCACTGAAGAGCCTGTGTTCCAGGTTAAACCAATAGAGATGATGTCAGCTTACTCTACTGGCCAGCAGACCTTACCTCTGAGAACTCAGGTAATTTGTTGTAATAAAGTGCCTGGTCTAAATGCATTTGCAACTCAAACATTAACATTTCATTTCAAAATGAGTATATTTTCAGTTAAGGCTCTTCTGTCTATTACAGAAGGAGAAACATGCACATTAAAACTACTCATTGTTCTGTCATGGAAGAATGTATGAATTAACCTGAGAAATACAGGAATAGGGCTCTCTAAGTACTAGAGGTGTATGTGTGAAAAATGTGAAACAGAGCAAGATGATGACTGGAAATTGGTTTAACATAAGCTTGGCACTGGAGGAAGGGGAGGAAATGAAAGAAGTAAGTAGCTGTGCCTTAAAATTTCTAGCTTAAATCCTACAAATGAACATGAAAAAGACCAGACTTTGAGCTTGCAAATAACTTCTGGTGGCAGAAAGGCATGAAAAATAAACCTACTAATAAACAGTTTATATACATCTTATCTGAAAAACTAGAACCACACAAAGAATAGTAACTGTGGAAGAATTTTAGGAATCAAGAAGAATGGAAACTTCGGAGAGAGAAAGGATGATCTTGTAATTGATTAATATCTTTAAATTTACACTTGGTCTTGGCTGCTCCTTGAGTGGAAAGAAACAAAAGACAGATTTTATTTTTTTTAATTTATTTATTTGGGGTGTTTTTGCTTAATATTCTCTGGACTTTCAGATGATGCCTGTTAAGAGTTATTTAACCTGTGACCGTTGCTGCCTTTTGGTTTTTGCTGAAGCTCTGCATGCCTTTAAAAAAACCAAAGCTTCAGTGCTTGGAACCAAGCTTTGAAAACTGGAGATAAGATTGTAAGCTCTTCTTGGGCTGCTTAGGCTACCAGCACCAAATATTTTATTTGTTGCAAATTATTTGCTCAGTTGCCATAATGAGAATAACCTTTGTGATCTTTCTCAATGCAAATATGATTGAGACAGATGGTGACATCACCAAGAAACTTCTCTCTGAAAGGTTAATGTTTCTTAACTAGGAAACCTCATTAGCCAAGAGCTGTCATTCTTACTCCAAAGCTCACACCTGTAGTAGGTGAAATTGCCAAGCTGTGCATAGATTTGTAGACATAAATCACCTTTTAGCCAAATGCCTTCTTTCCAGTATGTTCTTGCCTTGCTCTGTGCTATCTGTTGCTAAGCATTGGTATTTTAATATTTGCTTTTTGCAACCTTATTTTTTAGCTATCTAACTTCAATATATTTAGACTGAAGCTTAAGCTGGGTTCTAAAATTTGATCTACTTGTGCAAATAGTTATTTTTCTCCAGCTAGGCTCACACACACACACTTGCTATTCCATTGAGAGACTAGCAAATTAAACTGCAGTGATGTAAAAAGATGTGAATGGACCCATACTTCCCAGTACAGGAAGGATATGGAGGTGCTGGAAGGTGTCCAGAGAAGGGCTATGAGGATGCTGAGAGGTGCTCCAGCCTCTGCTATGAGGACAGGCTGAGAGAGTTGGGATTGTTCAGTCTAGAGAAGAGAAGGCTCCCAGGACACCTTCCTGTGGCCTTTCAGTATCTGCAGGGACTACAAGAGGGCTGGGGAAGGACTGTTTAGGATGTCAGGCAGTGCTAGGACGAGGGGGAATGGACACAAGCTTGAGGAGGGGAGATTTAGGTTGGCTGTTAGGCAGAAGTTGTTGCCCAGGAGGGTGGTGAGCCACTATGCCAGGTTGCCCAGAGAGGTGGTGACAGCCCCATCCCTGGCAGTGTTGCAGGCCAGGCTGGCTGGGGCTGGGAGCAAGCTGCTCTAGTGCCAGGTGTCCATGCCCATGGCAGGGGTGGGTGGACCTAGAGGAGCTTTAAGGTCCCTTCCAACCCTGACAATTCTATGATTCTACGGTATTGTGATCTGTTTTAACTGAGCCACTTCAGTACCCTAGTCTAGTCCACAATACATTCAGGCTGGATGATTTATTGCATTGATGCTTATGTCAAAATTCCAGCTCCACACTTTGCAAGAATTTGATTCAGAATGTTGGTATTTCGCTTTCCCTAGCTCATGTTTTAATACTCTGATCAATAAATCTGTAACAGTTTCACCTCTCTCCTTTAACACTTACGCTGTTCAAAAGGTAGTAACCTCACCACCATTTATTATAAGAGCTATGTTTACAGGTAGTGTCAAGAAGATAGAAAAGCTAAGAAGTAATCAGAGATACCAGGTGGGTGGATGGGCAGGCAGCCAGCCCAATCAGGCTGAGATCATAGGCACAAGATCCTGCCCTCCTCCAGTCTTTTTCTCACCATGCTACTCCTCGTGAAGAACTGCTCAAAATACACAGCATCATAGCACTGGGCTCTGAACAACCAGTGTCCAGCTTTAACTGTGTGTGTTGATCATCTTAAAACATCTATTATTCTTTATAGGGGTGAAATATCGGCATCTGAATAGGCTGAAGTGCTATAATATATATATTTACATCTTTATGCATTATATGTATAATTCAGTTGGATATGCAAAAGGAATGCACTATGGAGTTGCTTACTGAAGACTAGGAACATTTTTTAATCCTGGCATGCTGTGCTAAAGTTCAAGCCAAGGAAGCTTTTCCAGCATCTTTCCACACTCTGCCTGAATGAGATCTGTGTTAGCTCATCATTTTTGTCAACATCTAATACATGTTTGAAATAGCTGTACTTTAGAAACTCCATATAATATTAATGTGATACATTGGTTTCCTTTAGCTGTAGACACTTAAGCATCAAATCAGCTTAGCTTTGTAGTAGATTTCTTTTAACAGGAGTTCAGAAGGAAATTAAAGTATCACTGGGACACAATTAATTCCTGTCTATACTTTAGAAATCCTTCCTGAAAATTCTTCAGTTTCAAATCTACTTTTCTTATTTTAAATCAATTTTAGGTGGCTAGCTTAAACTTCCCATTAGAAAAGTTCCCTGATTTCAAGGTGACCTTCAAATAGAATCATCACAAACCAGTTACTGTACTTTTAATGTTGCTGCTGAAAAGGCTCTTGACACTGCTTTAATTAGTAGTTGTTTATTTAATTGCTTTTAATGATGGCATGGTCCTTTAAGCAGTACTGTGCTTAGCCTTACCAACAATTTCCAGGTGAAAGGCTGAGGCTCAGCCTTATTGGATGATAGGAATGGCAAAGGCCAGAATTGCTGGAGGGAAGCAGAGGACAATTGGGATTGAAAGTTTTATTTTCCTTCCCTTCTTAAGGGAATATCCTGAGAGACCTGATGACAGAGCAAATAGTTGAGAGGACTTGAAGAAGGTATGTAAGATTAAAGAGAATTAGGAGAGAATTTCCCTGTTCCAGGAGGAGGAGAAAGGGCTCCTGCCAGCACCTAGCAGAGACAGGAACATTTCATCTTTCACTTCAATGTTATTTGCTGTTAGTAAGTGAAATCACAGAAGGGAAGCCTAGAATAAATTACCTACTGTGGTGGTCTGATGGGGGTAATAGAAAGAGCAGGCAGTGTGAAAACATTAGGTACTGCTGTTTAAAGAAATGTCCATTGGGAAAAGGATGTGGGGAATGTTTTTTTTTTTTCAGAAAACACATGAAGGAGGTCAACACAAACACTTACGTGATGGTAGTAAGTGGGTTGCTTATGAAGGTTAGTAGACAGCTGGCTGTTATGGGTCATTGTAGGGGAATAAACTTCTGGATTGATCAAGGAGCATCTAAAAATTTCACATTTCATCAGATCAATAATTTAAATTTGGCTATTTGGTACAAAACAAAAAGTATGGGAGGAGCTTGTGGAGGTTTTTTGGGGTGGAACAAGGTGGGGGGAGGGTGTCTTTTTTTTTGGCTGTTTACCATGTGTGATTGAATTCAGCTCTTCTGTATCTTGGCCTCATTTTCCTGCTTAGAAACCTCTTAGAACATATTACCCTGGCTTCCAGCAGCCAAGCTGCATCTAAAACAACATGATTTATTAGCAGAACATAGATTGTGGTAGAATGGTGAATGTTTTGCCTTCCTAAACATCCCAATTTTTACCAAACTTAAGGGGCATTTCTCCATATGTAGTGTAATAATCAGTGCTTTTGTGTATGTTGAGGATTTAGTTGTCTGGGTTTTTTTCCTGGTTTGCTTGTTTTCATCTACTTTTTTCTTGATCCAATGACGATGAAAGTAAATGAAAAGCTGTTATTTCTTCTTTGGCTTCTTCCCCCCTACTACTCCTCTCAAAAGACTCATTTAAAATAAACGAGATAGTGTTATTCAAGGATAAGTGTCTCAACATATTTTGGCTAAATGTCTTGTGTTTTCTTTTAATTAGATTATAATTTCTGACTTCCTTTAAAGTTTGGTCACTACTTGGAGAAGTTGTGGCAAAAGTGTGCCTGCTCTTAAGCATAAGCATTGAAGCCAGAAATACTCATGGGAGCAAAATGGTTGTGGAGAGGAGTTACAGGCGGACTGGTTGTTTAATTACTAATACCTAACAAACCAATTCTTCCACATCTTCCCATTCATAGAGTCCTAGAATGGTTTGGGTTGGAAGGGACCTCTGGAGCTCATCTAGTCCAATCCCCCTGCAGGGGGCAGGGACATCCCCAACTAGATCAGGTTGCCCAGAGCCCTGCCAAGCCTCACCTGGAATGCCTCCAGTGATGCGAACTCAACCACCTCCCTGGGCAACCTGTTCCAGTGTTCCACCACCCTCATGGGGAGGAACTTCTTTCTAATGTCCACTTTAAATCTACTCCTCTCCAATTTAAAGCCACTGCCCCTTGTCCTTTCACTGCAGGCCTTTGCAAACAGGTCCTCTGCAGCCTTCTTGGAAGTTCCCTTTAGGTACTTGGAAGGTCACTAGTAGGTCACCACATGATAATTTCTGTCTAGGAGCTTTGCAATATTTAAGTTTCACAGTGGGGTTTTTTTAGGGCTTGTGAATTTTCTTTGTAATATATCTTTTTCTTATTGATAGTTATGAAAATCTTGAAAAACATTCTTTGGATTGTTTCAGTTTCACTTACCGTTCAGAAGGGTGACTGCTAGACCATGCTGTGTTCATGTGGTCAAGTACAGACAGCCTCATGCTAGCTTTGTTCAGCTTTGAAATAATCAGATGCAAATCAATTCTCATCCTAGTCCTAAGTGCTGCTACTTGCAAGCCTTGCCCATGCCATTATCTCCTGCCCCCGGGCAGACTCCATACAGAGAGAGATTGATGCTTGTAAAGTGTAATGTCAGGGTGTCAAACTGGTGAGATGGATGAGGCTGGTATTTTTTGCCTTCTGCCAAGCTGTAAATAACACAGACTTAAAAACTAAGTTTGTTGCTGCAGTCAATATAAATAGTTTGGGCTGGTTGTAGGGAGTTGGTGAGGATGCACAGATAGATGCACTTCTAGCTCAACAGTTCAGTGACTGATAGCACTTTGCTTTACTTCTGTGTGTCACTAGCACTCAAAGGGAATAGAAGCTTGAGTCTGAATAACTATGAAAGGATCTAGTGAAATAAAGACACAAGTATGACTTCTGATAGAGGAGCAGAGCATGAGAGCTAGGGTTACCTCTAGACAGTATGTGCTAAAAGCTTTGTTAAGCTGGTAAGAACATCAGTAGGTAGAAAACAGTAGTTGCCTCATAACCTTAAATATTGGGTGGAGGTGGAAATACTTTCATTGGGGATGTTGCAGACCACCTATAGAGAGATGTTATCTTGTAGTCATGATGCAGTGTCATGGAGGAGCATTCAAGGATTCCTTATTTCTTTCAGTACCTAAAGGGAGATTATAAGACAGAGGGACAGAGAATCTTTAGGAGATCAGAGTGTGATAGGACCAGGGGGAATGGTTTTAAGTTGAAGGAGGGGAGGTTTAGACTGGAGATTGGGAGGTGGTTCTTTACCAGGAGAGTGATTAAGCACTGGAACAGGTTGCCCAGAAAGGTGGTGGCTGCCCCATCCCTGGCAGTGTTCAAGGCCAGGCTGGATGTGGCACTGGGCAACATGGTCTAGTGTTTCGGCATCCCTGCTTGTGGCGGGGGGGTTGGAACTAAATGATCTTTGAGGTCCCGTCCAACCTGGCCATTCTATGATTCTTATACTGCTAGGAAAATAACCATTAGCAATCTTTAATGCCTCTGCTTCATGCAAGTGCTTTGAATCTTAAAACAACCACTATGAAGAGAACTTGGAGAGGAGGGTTTACCTCATACCAATGTCTCAGTTTAAATGTTCACTGAAATGATTTTATGCCTTGAAAGCTTTGAGTCCATAACAGAAGAATTTAAGATTTCTTTCCTTTGTGTGTGCATGTTGTGTTCCATATCTTCTCTACCTTTGTCCCTCAAAGTTTTTCAGCTCCTCTGTCAGGTGATAGAATTTCACTGTCAGTAAAAATGAAGCAAACTTAAGAAGCCATCACTGAACATTAGTGTTAGATGCCCCATTTCTGAACAGATGTTACCAAAACAGAGCATAACATATTGTTGGATCTAGGAGTCTTAATGCCACCATAAGCATACTTTTCCCCCATCCCACAAAAGCATTTGAAAGAAGGACACAGCTCTGAGCAGACTTGGTGATACTGAAATCCAAATGAGATGGGTTGTCAGTTTGACATCTCTGAGTTTACAGATGGTCTTGGTCAGAAACGTGAACCACAATAATGTGCATGGCTTCTCTGATTGGAAGAAGTAGGTAATTTGAGTGGTTGTCCAGACAAGAAACTCTTCCATGATGCTGATCACGTATCATGACATCAGGACAGATGATTGATGGAGTTAGGCTTGACACCAATGATCAAACTCTGATCCAAAGGGGATGTCCAGAGGGGAATTAATTCCATGTTGCCCAGTAGTCTGATATGGTAAGAGAACTGGGTGAGACTGCTCTGTGATGTCTTCTGCTAGTCAAGTAATGAATAAGAAGCATAGAGTTGTC
Source organism: Bucco capensis (assembly GCA_013396975.1). NCBI lineage: Eukaryota > Metazoa > Chordata > Aves > Piciformes > Bucconidae > Bucco > Bucco capensis. Next base: position 361,941 of record VWZO01010634.1, on the reverse strand, counting down.
TCAAATGTGCTGACCCCAAATTGAAATGGGCCTCGTTTCCCAGGATAAACCCATAACTGTCAAAGATCATTCTTTAAGATTAAATTAAACTGCTATTTGAGGTGCTCTATATATTCTTATTCTTAGTTTGCACACCTGATCGATCATCTCTCCTGAGTTCTTCTGGGCTCTGCTAGTGAGCTTTGTGCTACTGTTGCCTTTACTTCTCACCTGGTTTTCTCACAAGTTGAAGAATTTGAATACTTCATGGACAGAAGAGTGCAGAACTTGTGCAAACCCCTGTGTTTTTCCAACATCCCTACCTTCTTGGTCTGCAATACTGACTTGCTGATAAACCAGTGCATTAAGTTGAGTTGTCCCTTACCTGTCATCTCAAACCTTGTATCATATCTTCCTCTTAATATAACCAAAGAACTTCCCAAGACCAAGGTGGCACCCTGAGTTCTTGCTAAATGGTATTGCAGGTCTAATGGGACCACGTGAGATAAGCTACTTTGAACCTAAATACTGTTCTCATTCCTTGCTGCACTGAACTCTGTCCAAAGTAATGTGCTTCAAAATGTTTGGATTGCATCCCAGTAAGCCCCTGCAAATGCAGTGTTTGTGTGTGTGTGTGTGTAACAATAGACACACACTATGCAGTTCACTAATAACTTGGGAGGAGGAGTTCAGCAGGAATTTTCTGCATTAAGAATGACCTCTGCCTTTTTCTACTTTTACTCCTTGGTGTATGTATTCGAGACACAGCATGCGGAGAGCTGGACCCACCCTTTAGTCCTAAGGTTCATCTGCCAGGGCCTAGCAAGCTTGGACGCTGGCAGCGAGGTCCTTAGGACATAGGTTTACCTAAAAAAAATCCATAGCGCAGGCTCAAGGGTGTTATCTGCTATCCTCTTTTTATCAGCGTGCTTGGAAAAGGCGCTGATGAGGAGCGTGGATGGAGCCCTCCCTGGATCTTCGTTCACGAAGCCTAGCCATACAATGTATTCGAGACATGAATTGTTGTGCCTTTTCTTCCCTTCCTTCCTTTCATTTTTTGTTTAGAAACCTCTGAGGTACCTGGGGTTACAGCAGTAGGTAGTTAATTTATATTCTGTCAGAGCCAGGAGAAATAAAAATTTGCAATTCATAATTAACTCTAAGACTCTTAGAAAACTATAGTTGACAGAATCATTTTTCATCTTACACTTTACAGTGCTTCTACTCTGATTTCCTCTTTGGGCTCTGCTTCAGACTGTGCTGTGGATCTCATACTAGATTTTTCTCAATTTAGGGCCCAGTTTAGGGGAGGTGGTTAAGCAAACACCTCTTCATCTGGGTTTCAGTGGACTGGGCATATACAGACAGCTGTTGATTAGATTTCAACAGAGTTTCAGTAAATCTGTAACAGCACAAGTACGCACTTCAGGGTGTCATACAAATGTGGACTTTCTATTGGTATGCCTGTGTGTATTAGAGCTGTGGGTTGTTTAGCTGCTTTCTTTTTTCTGTGGTTTTCTGTTTTGGTTTGGATTTTTTACTGGTCAATGGCATGCTTGTAGCTGTACACACAAAACTAGAAAACTAGAGATATTCTAGTGATAAATGTAGTAAGATCCATATGGTGTATAGGCAAGGCTTGTATCTAACTTCTAAAGACAAAGAGAAGGAGCTTTTTAAGTTTTTCTTCAAAACCATGACATACTGTATCCATTTGTATCACCTTACACAACCAACTAAAGCAACCAAGATCACCTGCTAGAAGATCTGTGTTTTTCCCACATCCACGGCTCTTGAACTGCATACCCATGGAAAAACATGAAATGATCTGCTCTGCTCAGCTAACTCTTCTAATTGCAATGTGACAAAGGAATTGTTTGGTGTCTTATTTTGTATTTCAGTGAACCAGCAAGCTTGACATCCTACTTTTCATTTCATAGCATGCTTGCTATTGTATGTGCCAGAGGGGTCCAGGTGCCTGTAAGGAGCTTTGGTGAAGCTAATAAGCTTGGTGATACAGAGATATCCAATGGATTAGGACCTCTGTTGAGACTGACTATGGCCAGTCTAACTTAAACAGGAGATGTAATGAGGTCCTGTCTTCTGTGTTTATGTATCCTTGTATATTTTTTCCAGCATTTTCCCTTTGTTTTTGATATTCAGGCACAACGTGTTTACGCTGCATTTTTCAGAAGCACTCTGAGTCATGTTCTGTGAATGCTGCTGTGTAAATCCTGTAGTTCAACTGATTAACAGTTTAAAGCCTTGTTTTCCTTAGAGCAGTTGTTAAAATTAGGAATGCCACAAAAAGACTCTGTCTGGGAGCTATGATAATGTCTTTGAAATCAAATCCAAGTGAATAACTTAATGTTTTAAGTTTAGGCAAGCTATTCTGGTTTTTTTCAGGATAGATTCACAAGTAGATTAGATTGTGTTAGTCAATAATTAATGTATGGTGCTTTGAGACCTATCAATGAAAAATAGCTGTAACAACTTCTCACTATTACGTTTGTTCACAATTAGAAAAGCCAGCATCTTACAATTAGTTTGGATGATTTCATTAACTATAATCTTGATGTGGAAGGTTATGAACAAGAGCTCCAATCTGAGAGCTTTCAGAGCTGCCACTATAGAGATGATTAAGGAAAGTGTGTCTGCTTTGTAATGACATTTAAAATGCATTTTTACTTAGTTATTTTGCAAGAATCAAAATGAAACACTTCCATCTTGCAAAATTATGCAAAAATCTTCTCCAATTTGCTATTTCTATTTCTCTTGTTCTTTCCTCCTTCCTATTCCCATGACTGAATATACTAAAAATGAAGTTAAAGCAAAAAACCTCTAAAATTCCTACCATTCTGAAACTGGACAAAATTTGGAAGTGTTTAAAAAGAAATAAACCCCCAAAATACATCATGGTTGATTGTGAGAAGAGATAATGATTTGTAATTTGCAATGCAGTTTTATTTTTTCCCTGCAGAAGTTCTTGGTCATACTTCAACTTTGCAAAATGTTTTATTTTCAGTAAGATCAAACCATTTCTAGCATGTTTAGTCCTGCACTGATTGAAGGAAATTCCTATTTCTCTAGAAGACAATTTGACTTTTTCAAACACAAATTCTTTGAGGTGAAACAGTCAGGGTGCAAGCAGGACTCTTCATTTGTGCTGAAGTGGATATATTGAGGAATTAACTGTAGGAATTTCAGCTGGCAGTTCTCCTGGCCCCTATCTCTTTCAGAGCCCAGAATAGATTAAACTAGCTAGTTTCTACCTTCTGAATACATCTTCTGGCTAAATCATAACTCTTTTGTTGATTCAGAGCCTGGAATGAACAAGAGAAGGATAGCACAGTGGGCAAACAGACTTTTTATGATCAACTCACCTAAAAGGTCAGGGAATACTTTCCCATTGGCAGTGTGTATATTGTGTCTGGGAGTATGTGGGGTGGGGAACATGGGGCTGCTTTGCACATGTTTTCCCTTGCTTTGCTTTTCCTTGGCTTTAAATGGGCAGCAGGTGTGGGGTTGAGCCTAAAGATTGCACAACTGAACAGTTGTCTGTTCAAGGTACCAAAATCTATTGGTAACATTCCAAGTGAGGTTGAACAGGGCTCTGAGCAACCTGATCTGGTTGGAGATGTTCCTTCTCACTGCAGAGGAGGTAGACTAGATGACCTGTAAAGATCCCTTTCAACCCAAACCGTTCTATGTTCTTACTGTTTGTTAGGTGCATTAGAGCTGAGCATGCGAGATGGAGATGTGGGAATGCACATCACACTGTTCATAAGGGAGCACTGCATGACTACATGAAGCCATCCTTCCCATACCTCAGCAGGGAAAAGATATGCTGAAGCCATTTTTGCTGTAGAAAGTTTCAGATAGATCCTCCTCAGTTGCTGTCATCTGCTTTTAAACATTGCTGATGATTTACAGCTAAGGCATGCCTGGTAAACTTGTGGTCTTTGCCTGCACTATGCTTTCCTCTAGCTTTCATTTCACTTGCCATGGGAAATTGGACTAGTCTGAAGCTTTCTAGGCCATGTAACCCAGTGGGCTTGACTACCATTTGCTGTCAATTGGCACATACGAGACCAACATGAAACTACTTTGCTGAATAACAGGTGGCCACATACATGGCTTATGTCCAAAGCCTAGCCATGATGATGATGACATGGCTTATGTTTATTGTAGCTAGTACTGCACTGTAATGGTACTGGACTTTCAAGCAAGAGCTCCAATCTAACATGATATCCCTTGGCTATTTCTGTAGCTAGAGAGAAAAAGCTGTCATTCACTTTGACATACCAAAATATGGCCCAGGTTGCCCAGAGAGGTGGTGGCAGCCCCAGCCCTGGCAGTGTTGCAGGCCAGGCTGGCTGGGGCTGGGAGCAAGCTGCTCTAGTGCCAGGTGTCCCTGCCCATGGCAGGGGGGGTGGAACTAGATGAGCTTTAAGATTCCTTCCAGCCCTGACAATTCTGATTCTATGAAAATATGCTATTCCTTAGTATCTCCCTCAATTATTCTATGTTTACTTGACTCTATCAATCCATACATCCTGAGGTCAGTATCTTCACTGTTTCTCATTACAGCTGAACATGTCAGTGACTGGGCCTTCCCCTTCATTCCTTTAGAAATAATCATCTTCTCATGGTGTTTATTTTACACTCTTTTTGCAAGGTATCAGGCACAGATAAATTAATGTAAGGCACCAAAGAGGATGGTGATGGGAACATGCTACTTCTTGTGTCCTGTTGGGATTGAAAACACTAGTCCTGGAGAAGGCAAGATTTCATCCTCTTGGGAAACTAATTTAAAAATTCTTGACAAAAAAATCTTCAAGTCTTCCACAGGTCTAATTCTAGACAGATTTCTTTGTTTTCTTACAGCTCTTGAAAGTAGTGGGAGGAGGAAATGGACTTCTCTGGTATTTTTCATTGTATAGCTTATATCATTGAGCTACATATCATGCTTTCCAGCTTTATATGAGCTGAAGTGTTTGGAGCTCTGACATAAAAAGTCAATTTAGAAACAGAAGGCACACTGCTGCCCCATGCATATTTATGGAGCTTCTCACCCTGTGAACTCATCCCAGGGGACTCTGAAGAACTAAGCAGCACTCTAGCATTGTGGCAATAAACTGTAATATAGTTTATAAAACTGAGGGTACTTTTTTACCACTCCAAAGCCTCTATCAAACAAACCTTTTCCTTTCTTTAAAGGTAGAATGAGGCAATCTGCTCCAATCTCCTGCTCAAAATGGGGTCAGTATATGCCGCCTTCACTTCATCAGAGAAGTTGTATTAGTGAAGCACAGCTGGATGAGTCTTTGGCCATCATACTTTGAGATCTGATGAAGGGCTGTTTAGGCTGTCAGGCAGCAATAGGACTAGGGGGAATGGACACAAGCTTGAGGAGGGGAGATTTAGGTTGGATGTTAGGAAGCAGTTGTTCCCCAGGAGGGTGCTGAGCCACTGTGCCAGGTTGGCCAGAGAGGTGGTGGCAGCCCCAGCCCTGGCAATGTTGCAGGCCAGGCTGGCTGGGGCTGGGAGCAAGCTGCTCTAGTGTCAGGTGTCCCTGCCCATGGCAGGCACAGGGGTTGCACCTAGAGGAGCTTTAAGGTCCCTTCCAACCCTGACAATTATAAGATTCTATTATGCATCAGTTAGTTTGTATCAGATAAAGTTAACTTGTAAATTTTGCTGGTATGGTATGAATTGGTCACTGTTTGCATTGTGATTATGATCATAAGTTAGTGCTTGCTTAGCTTAGGATATATACACACTGCAAATCCACAGTAGGAGTGCTAAAAGACTGACTAGCTACAAGCATGTCTACAGCACACTTCTTCCTTGTGCTTTACATCACTTTCATTTATACTGCAGTGTAGTCTAAGACACAGATTAACTCCAAAGTCTGTGAATGTGCTTCTAGGAGTTCATTTCATGTGGTTTTATTCTTCAGTTGGCTGGATCTCCACTGTGCAGTGTCTTTCTTCCTGTGATAAAGAGTAAGATGAAAGGGAAGAGAAGCTTCTGCTCTGATATCTAAATAAAGACTTTTAAAACCAGGGAGAAATATCCTCACCACCAGAATACCATATGCCTTCCTTTCTTCATTTGGTGTTTCCCATTTTGAATAAGGCATTTTGCAACCCAACTGGACAGACTGAGCTCTGAGTTTGGACTAGATCACTTCCAGTGTTCCTTCCAACCTAAATTATTCTGTTATTCTAAAAGCAAGCAGTCAAAAAACACCCACCCCAAACTTCAAGTCTTAACCCTATCTAGTAGTGGAAAGTAGATGTTTTTTTCTTATTCTTCTTTTTGCTTTATTTTTGCTGCAAAACAATTGTGCTTAGCCTGGAATTGTAGATACCTAGTGTTCCTCCAAGGAAAACAAGGGGTACAAGATGTGAGTCAGGTAAGCAATCTAAGCCCAGAGCTTAGAGTATCTTGAAGTTTGGCATAGTTGTGTTCCATCTTGTCAAGGGTATGAGTCTAAGAAAAGCAGATTGATGTCTGAAATGTATGGTAGCTATTGATTCTAGCTCCTCATGCAATTCCCACACTGTGCAAAAGGTCAGGCAAGCAAATGGGAAGTTTGGATCTCAAGTCTGCTATGTCGTCTTTTCCCTGACCTTTTTGGTGAGCTGATATGAGTGTCAGAGGAAGAAGTAAACCTGTAGCTGTATCTTTGAGTGTGTGGGACCTGAATTAAGAGCAGACTTTTGAGCACCTTTCTCTAGAAGGTGCTATTAGTTGTTCTGACAGATGGAACATATCTGGAGGGATGTTCCAGTGGATATAATTAGATTAAATGGGCCTTGAAGACAAAGGGGAAATATTGGGGGGGAATATTGGGGAAAGCTGGTTTTTTATTCATTACACTGTAGAATCCTAGAGAACTTGAAGTTTACTTTGATAACTTGAAGAAAAACTTGAACAAAGCAGAGAGGTGGAAACTGAAGCAGAACGACAGTGAATCTCTGAGATAGTATGAAAGTTCAAAACAACCACAGAATCACAGAATGTTAGGGATTGGAAGGGCCCTAGGAAGATCATCTAGTCCACCCCCCCCTGCCAGAGCAGGATCACCTAGACCAGGTCACACAGGACAGGTGCAAAGTACATGTAATGAAACTTTTTGTTGACTCTCTTACTGGCTACTAAGAAGGAGTAGGACTTTAGAGGTGTTCAAAATGATGCTGAGAAGTGTTTTAATCCAGTTCTCCCAACACCTCCAGGATATCAGCTGGCTAACTCTTCCCAGATTACCTCAGCCTGTCTTTACATTGGCATTTTACCTGCCATGAGTAATGCTGACTTGGAATCAAGAGCAACAACAAAGAAACTGTGTGGAAAAATTAAGATAATTCTCAGCCAGATTGCAGTTTGAAGCATCTGAAAAAGTGTTCATCAAGCTTGCCAATGGCTACCTTTGCTACTAACTTCACAACTGTGTCTTCTGCCTTACTTCTTAACAGGAAAAGTGGTCACTATGTACCCTAAGTATGTACATATTACAGTATTTCTAGAGAATGCTGTTTGTCTTCCTTGCTTTTATTTCCTGCAGGAGTTAAGGAGGAAAAAGTTTCAGGCAGCAATATTTTCGAGAAAAAGTATTATTTTTGCCTAAATACTGGTTTCAAAGACCCCTACATCCCATTCTCTTGCATGTAATACTAGTAAGAAGGAGTTCTGGTCTTGAAGGATATAACTTCAAAAAGCATAGTGGCTCATCCAGAGCAAGGTGTTTTTACCTTGTAAGCAGCACAGTGTACTTCTGGTGTTCAGCAGTTTTGCTTTGAGATCAGTTTTTTGTTTGTAGGTGTCTAAGTAGAAGACACTTGCAAAAGTACACATCTGGGGTAAGCAGCAGAAGAAAAGAAAGGATTAGAGAGTAGCAAAAAAAGTTTGTGTCTAATCCCGTAAATTACCTGCCTACCATTCTCTGTTGATAGGACCTAGAGCTCTCATTTTAGAGGGCAAATGTGAGAATGCCACCTTGGCAGAACAGTAGGACTTCATACCCACTTGGTATAAGTGTGACTGTGTGAGACAAGGACAAATATAGCCTGAGCATCTATAAATGCAGAGCTTTTTCTTCCTACTCTACCAAAGCATATCTGACCTGGGGAGTGAACAGAGCAGTGTTTTTTGTTCCTAGTCCCTTTTCATATAACGTACACTTTTTCTTCTGAAAGTTTATCTGAACTTCTCTTGTGATTCTCATGCTGACAGATGATGACAGACCCATGTAAAATATTGCCAGAAATTTTTAATACATGGTACATCATCTATCATCCAGGGTTTATATGTTCTAAAGTCATTCCCCTTCTTTATTTAAACATAATGTGAAATCATAGCTTTTGGAGAGCTATGAAATACTGCCCACATCTTTTTCAATACCAAGGGTGTAGTATGAGTCACTGTTTCATTTAATTCAGCCAGTGACAGCTGTGTTCATGCAGCCTTAAAGCAGGCAGAGTAATGTTACACAGTCCTTGAACAAAGCAGATTGTGAGACCTGTCACAGAGAGCCTCTGTAGAGTGACTAGGCAGTCTTGGAGGGCCTTGTTCCTGCAAGCCAGCTGTTACTGCTTTGTTACTCCAGTTGGTTGGCTGGTTTGGTTGAGTAACCAGAGCCTGGAGTCTGAAAAGGAATTACAAAAGTGAAGTTGTAGGCTGATGCTTCTGTTTAAACCCACTTGGCCTTGAAATTGTTTTTGTCGCACATCCCACTTCCAGAACCACCTATCTTTCCTTTTAGTCATCGCTACCAGAGAAGAGTGATGCTGTGGAGGTAGTTACATTACAAAGACTTCTAGGAGGGAAGGGAAAGCAGGGACTATTTTCTGTTCTCTTGTATTTAGGGGAATTAGTGTTGCTCATAAGCAGGTAGTGCTTGGGCATGGCAGTTGTTCAGGCTCACCGTCTCCTCCTTCTTCAGTAAATAAGATGCTTAAAAGCCTTAACTTCAGCCTCACAGACCTTCAGTTGTTATCATAGAATCCTAGAATGGTTTGGGTTGGAAGGGACCTCTGGAGCTCATCTAGTCCAACCCCCCTGCAGTGGGCAGGGACATCCCCAACTACATCAGCTTGCCCAGAGCCCTGGCAAGCCTCCCCTGGAATGCCTCCAGGGATGGGAACTCAACCACCTCCCTGGGCAACCTGGTCCAGTGTTCCACCACCCTCGTGGGGAGGAACTTCTTTCTAATATCCAGTCTAAATCTACTCTTCTCCAATTTAAAACCATTGCCCCTTGTCCTTTCACTGCAGGCCTTTGCAAACAGGCCCTCTGCAGCCTTCTTCTAAGTTCCTTTAGGTACTGGAAGGTCACTCTAGGTCCCCCTGAAGCCTTCTCTTCTCCAGGCTGAACAATCCCAGCTCCCTCAGCCTGTCCTCATAGCAGAGGTGTTCCAGCCCCCTGATCATTCTTGTGGCCCTCATTCTTGTTATGTCTGAGGCCTTTGTGCCTAAGACTGATGATGACTGAGAAGGAAGACATCAAGTGATAGATAGGACCCTGAGGCACCTGCAGGTACATCCTCGATGTGCAGTAAGGGGGAAGTGTGAGGGCACAAGTGTACAAGTAACCTGAGCAGACAAGAGGGTGATGGTTTTTCCTGCTTTCTGCTAAGGAAAACAGGAGCCAAGACCAAGGTTTCTCAGTCTCTGCTTTTGTATCCTGTTTCTGGTGGAAGCCCTATCCCTGGAAGTTTTGAAGGCCGGGCTGGATGGGGCTTTGAGTGACCTGATTTAGTGGCAGGTATCCCTGCCCATGGCAGGGGGGTTGGAACTAGATGAGCTTTAAGGTCCCTTCCTACCCTGACAATTCTATGGTTCTTTTGCTACTGCCTGAGACATCCTCACTGGGCTGGTAGAGTGACCTCTCTAACACACATACAGCTATTGCTAGCCAAAATTTCTAGATCAGTGGAGAAACTACACATTGACTCAAACTAGCCACTGAGGTAGCCATGGACACAGAAGGTCTCACTCCACTGCTAAAAGCAATACTGGGGTAACATCCTAAACAGGGCACCATTGGCTCAAGATAGGTGAGAAATCTTTTTATCCCCTGCACTGTGTATGTGTTATTTATAACCAAGACTTTTAAACTTCACAAACTGACATATTTGGCTGCCATGAGGATGATTCTGCTGAAAACACAGATTGTGTGATACAAAGGTTTGCCTCATCGAATTTATGAATATCAAGTGTAGGAAAATCTGCTTTGCTCAGAATTTGTAATAATTCAGCATATGTTATTTTGTCACAGACTTTCATTTGAAAAGAGGAAATTGCTCTTAAACTGTTAGCATGGAGGGCCCATATATATTTCTTTTACGAGTTTTTTGGCTATGTTTAGGCTTATCTCTTTGGCTTGCCTACAGAGACTTCAGACAGGATATAACTGTTATAGCTGAACTGTATTATATAAACTTGTGTGGAGTTTTGGTGAATCAAATAGCTGAAGTAAAGCTTGTTTGATTTTATTCTCTTTTAAGAGAAGTTGAATGCTGGCTACTCTTAAACTGAGTAAGCGTTCCCTTATGGATTTTAAGGTCATGTGGCCAATCAGCTTTAAAAAAGTGTTCCAGATGAACTTCCTTGATGCTCCTAACATAGATTAATGTCTAAGATTATTTTCCCTATTTATGAAGTTGTGCCATTTGTTTGCATAATGTTTGATGGTTGAATCCATAGCTGTTAGTTCTGCTGCGGGAGCTCTCCAGGCTATTGTTTTCTGGTCTCTTTAAAGTCATCACAGATGTACTAAATACATTGTTTATTCTAAGTAGTCTAGCTGACTGAAGAGGGCATATCATAGAATCCTAGAATGGTTTGGGTTGGAAGGGACCTCTGGAGCTCATCTAGTCCAACCCCCCTGCACTGGGCAGGGACATCCCCAACTAGATCAGCTTGCCCAGAGTCCTGGCAAGCCTCACCTTGAATGCCTCCAGGGATGGGAACTCAACCACCTCCCTGGGCAACCTGGTCCAGTGTTCCACCACCCTCATGGGGAGGAACTTCTTTCTAATGTCCAGTTTAAATCTACTCTTCTCCAATTTAAAACCATTGCCCCTTGTCCTTTCACTCCAGGCCTTTGCAAACAGGCCCTCTCCAGCCTTCTTGGAAGTTCCGTTTAGGTACTGGAAAATCACTAGTTCAAAGGTTCAAAGTAAAGATGTTCACAGTTGAATTGTAGTGATGGTATACAGTACAGAGCATTGTATGTATAGACTGGCAGACTCTCCCAGAAGCTGCATACAGACCAGGACCTGGGTTTACTGTCTTCTGTTCTTTCAGGAGTTTCTGCAGAGCTTTTATGTAAATCTTTTCTCACCTCCCAAATAATCCTGAATTTTTCCACTCCACAAATATTCCTTCCCACCTCCACTTCCCTCCCCAACTCCCAGTGCTGTGGTTGAGGCTGAAATTATCTTTGCTATTTTAATTTGGGAACTGGAGTCTGCAGTTCACGGCACCTTATTTGACAAAACATTGCATTTATGCACAAGCATCCAGAGTGAGACCAGTAGAGATCTGAAAATAGTATCTGCTTGCCAACGTTAGAATCTCTTCCTATTACTCTTCTACCACCCATGGTATTTATTGAGGGAGAAAAAAAAATCCTATGAAGTCTGAAAATCAGAAGTAATCCCTTAATAATGTTACTGCTGGTTTCTTGTGCCAGTTTTAAATGGAGGGCAAAGAAAAAATAGAAAAGAGAGCTGTATTGCAGGTCAAGGTAGCAACCTCTCTCTAACTTTAGACCTCAGTCACTTTATGTTCCTCTCATTAGTTCAATGTAGGAAGCTCTGGATTCTGGCTCGTGTGCAGTTTGATAGTTCCTTTCTATTGTGCAGCTTTACAGATCAGAAGGTCTTGTACCCACTCCTCCTTGCAGCTCTAACTTTGGTACTGAATTAAACCAGCAGCTCAGGAAGAGGTCAGATGGATGCCATGACTGTTCTGCCCCTGGCTCAGGGGAGAGGAGTATGAGAAGGAAGTTTGGGAAAGTTGTTCTAAATCTCAAGGCCCAGAGGAGTCAGAGTTTCTTCTAGACTGTATTAATTCATACTGTAGAAATATAGTTCCAAGTGATCTTGGTGCTACCATAGATGGGAAGAATTACTCTGCAGCATGAAGACTGATACACAGGCCCCAGTGAGAAGAGCAGAGGGAGAGCCTGACATAGCTACCCTGTCCTTCTAGTGTTTTCCCCTCCAGCTGTTTCTGTACTGCTTGCAGACCTTTTCCATCACTGTATCCTACCTCAGTAGGATTCATGCTTTGAATCCAGAATGAGAACTGGAAAATATTTTGCAGTTTGATTGAAGACGAAGGAATTGAGAACTAGGGTCCAAATGGCCCTGTTTTATTTAGGAGCTTGTTCACACAATGTGAGCCATTTGCAATGGTTTTAGTGGTAACACTCTTTTCCACTTCCAGACTACTCTGTAGCCAGCTGATGGGGAATGAAATAAAAGCAAAAACACAAGACTGTTTTATTTCTTTATTTTTGTATTCCAGCAATCCATTTCCTGACTCACAATGACAAAACTCAACCCTAAAGTACTGCCATGCAATTAGAGTCATCTCATGAAATCTTTAGGCATCAGTCTCATTAAGGTTTTTTACCTCTTTAAAATTAATAAAAGTCAAAAGCTTCACCTCTGTTGCAGAGGGAAAATAACTTGAGAGGAGCATAGGCAGTCATGTCACCAGACAAAGGCTGACCAGCATCCAGAGGGATGTTGGCAGCACTGAGCTGCCAGCACCTGCACTGGATTCAAGGAATGATGTGACTGTGGCTTCCACTGGAGAATTTTAAATGTTTTGGAACAACTGAAACGATAGGAAATACAACAAAAGAAGTTGAGCCTCTCTAGCAAGAGTTTTAATTCCTAAATATATTTTGTGACCATTTTATCTAGAGCACTCCCTGTCTCCTTCTCACATCATTTTTACTTCCCTTGTGATAAAAGGCATTTGAAAAATAGAGTACAATATGCTAACTAAAATGCTTTGGTAGCATGAAGTGGTGAGCATAGACACTAGGTCTCTCCACTCAGCAGACTGCTAATACTCATCCATTCTTCCTTTGCCACTTTGTCCTAGCCCTATCAACCTGCTAAATGATGCCTCCCAATGCAACATCTCCCTGTCTCTTAAACACCTCCAGGGATGGGGACTCAACCACCTCCCTGGGCAGCCTGTTCCAATGGCTGACAACCCTTGCAGCAAAGAAATTCCTCCTAATGTCTAGCCTGAACCTCCCCTGGTGCAATTTCCATCCATAATACATGAAGCACTACATGTGACCCTAGGGAGCAAGAGCATCCCAGGAGCAGGTTTGGGCAATGTAGCAGTTACATTAGGACAATCAACTTAAAACAGGACTATTCAGAGTGTTCTCATTGACTGCTATGTCTTATTCTAGATTGGCGGAATGAGCCTGAAATACTTTTGGGTTTAAGTTATTGTACTTAAGGCTTGCCAGGGCTCTGGGCAAGCTGATCTAGTTGGGGATGTCCCTGGCCACTGCAGGGGGGTTGGACTAGATGACCTGCAGAGGTCCCTTCCAACCCAAACCATTCTAGGATTCTATGATTATTTAAGTAACCTCTACACTCTGACTTGTGTTTCAGTATGACAGCTTAAATATCTGATGCATAGTAGAGGTTTAAATCTATTGATATGTTTAAATATTAAAACCAATCTCCAGAGAAACTTTTTCTCCTTTCTTCAGTTTCTTACCACCCCCAGACCTTTTTCACTCTCTCCCTTTTTTTTTTCTTAATTACCTGAGCCATTTTCTCTGGCATGACCCTAATCTCCCCTGTCACCAAATAAGAAAGCAACAGAGGAATTGTTGACAACTCTGTGATTCTCTGCTTGGCTGGAGACTGACTGACCTTGCCACAGAATAGGCCAACTTCACGACTACGCTAAACCTGCTTCTCTAAAATTTGCATTAAAAACATTTGATGAGGATGGATTCAGCCTTCCCACCACATCCATCTGTTCATACCTGATATATTCCAAGTCCAGACATACAGTAAATCAATCCCAAAGGACCTATACATCAAACCTGCAACCTTTGGGAATACCAGGATGACTCTTTTTATAGAATCATAGAATTGTCAGGGTTGGAAGGGACCTTAAAGCTCCCCTAGGTCCAACCCCTGTGCCTGCCATGGGCAGGGACACCTGGCACTAGAGCAGCTTGCTCCCAGCCCCAGCCAGCCTGGCCTGCAACACTGCCAGGGCTGGGGCTGCCACCACCTCTCTGGCCAACCTGGCACAGTGGTGCTCAGCACCCTCCTGGGGAACAACTGCTTCCTAACATCCAACCTAAATCTCTTCTCCACAAACTTATATCCGTTCCACCTACTCCTGTCACTGCCTGACATCCTAAACAGTCCTTCCCCAGCCCTCTTGCAGCCCCTGCAGATCCTGGAAGGCCACAATCAGGTCTCCTGGGAGCCTTCTCTTTTCCAGACTGAATAATCCCACTCCCTCAGCCTGTGCTCATAGGAGAGGTGCTCCAGCCTCTGATCATACTCATGGGTGCTCCTTTTGATGATGCCTTGGTTAGTCACTGCTTTATGAATACTTGAGGTTTTTTTTCTTTTTAACATTTCTAGTCACGTTTATTTTTCAGCTTTAAGTCCAAGGTACCTTTTAAATGACTAGCTATAATTGCTATGCTTGGGTCATGTGTGGGTTTAGTCATTAAGAGAAATTACATTTCTTAATACTTTATTAAATAATACTAATGAAATTGTGTCTTCTTGCAAGTGGTAGAATCCATGCCCTTAAACCTTTTGCATTGAATATATCAATTTCTGCCAGGTTTTTAAGTCACTTATTCATTGAGAGAACACAACTTGGTAACAAACCTTGCATTCTCTTCTTCCCTGTACTGGGGCCATCAGAAAGGGCAGTCAACCCCATGGCTGAAGGCATAGGCTAGAAACTAGACACAAACTCCACTTTCAAGAAATATTTTTTTTAATGTATTTTCACCTTCTTGTCACCTCCAGGCTAAAAAAAAAAATAAATAACTGAGGGATTTAATTGCCTGCTTCTTTCATTTATCTGAATTGCAAGTTTGTGTGAGTCTTTATAGAGGATAAGATTTCTGATGAGGTGGGTGCCTAGCTGGAGACTGTTGAGGGGAGTTGCTTTTGGAAAAGCAGACTTGATCTAACTCATTCTAAAGTGTTGCAGATTAAGCATGTAAAATGGCTCATTTCTGCTTGTTTTTTGTGGTTTGGTTTATTTTTCCCCCAAGATACTCTTTAATAGGCTGCACAGAACTACATCAGTGTAATTGCAAAGTATCATTATTTACATCCTTAGGCTGGTTTTGTATGGACTATTTATATTCTATCCATGCTCGTTTCTGGCTTATATTACCTTTAATAAAAGGACACAGGTCCTCAGTATGTAGAAATGTAAATCCATATATTATACTTAATATACATATTTTAGAGCCATTATGTTGTATAATCAAATTGCCTAGCACATAAGACCACATGTAGGGAAGTGATTTCTCAAGAGTATTATTGCCAAACAGCACTGGTTTAACATGGGGAATAGAGGAGCTATGATACCATACAGGAGAAACTCTCCCTTCAGTGTTTGCCTTACAGTCCCCTAGCAATTCTAGCTTTGGGATTCTGTCCCTTAAATGCCCTATCTTAATCAGATTGTACTTTTGGTAATTATTTTTCCTAATGTGATGTAGTCAGTCCTCTATGAAGTTTTCTTTTGATTCCTAGGGACACGTTATATCAAAACCTGAAGAGTGCTATAAGCTTATGTGTGCATCAAGTGATTTATAGTCTGTACCAACACAGGGAAGAAAGGAAGGACTAAAATAATCTCTTTGACATCCCCAGCAGGAAACCCAACTTGTTCTTCTTCCATTATAAAGTCAATGTATGGCAATGCTATGAACCATAGATATTTTCGCACAGCCACTGAGCATTGCAAGGGTTAGAGAGCTATGGATTGGATGGGTGGACTGTTCAGTGGATAAGGAACTGGCTGGTTGGTCACATCCAGAGGGTAGTGGTCAATGGCTCCAAGTGCAGCTGGAGATCAGTGCCAAGTGGTGTCCCTCAGGGCTCTGGACTGGGGCCTGCACTGTTTAATATTTGTATAAACAATATGGCCAGCAGCATTGAGTGCACCATCAGCAAGTGTGCAGATGACACCAAGCTATGGGGTGCTGCTGATAAGTTGGAGGGGCAGGATGTCATCCAGAAGGACCTGGACAAGCTAGAGAAGTGAGCCCAGGTGAACCTCCTGAGCTTCAACAAGACCAAGTGCAGGGTCCTGCACCTGGGTCAGAACAATCCCCACTATCAATCCAGGCTGGGGGATGAGATGATGGAGAGCAGCCCTGCAGAAAGCGAATATGAGGGACATTTCAGTATAATGATTTATCAAACTGATTTGTGGTTAATGCTTTTGATTGAACTGGATAAACTGAAGTATTCTGGGGTGAAAAGGCATAAACCACAATATATCCTTTCCTTCATGTAAAATCCATTTTCTCTTGTGGAAAAACTTCTGGTTTTTAGGTTTTGTATCCCTTAAAATCTACACTTTGTGTCAAGAAGGTGTTCCAATAGAAAATTCCCCACTAGTGCTAATTAAGTAAATATAAAATATAATGGACATATTAACTCAAGTTTTTTGGAGCCTTTGCCAGACCCAGAAAGTGTACTCCATTTCAAATGCAGGGAGAGTGCTACATCTCATAATATCCCTAAAATGGGAATGAACTAAAATGAACTCATTCCAACATTGTTTATGGCAGGCAGAAAAGAAGAAACCACAAGTATGTCAGTCAAAATGTTTTGTTTTGTTAATGTTTTTGCATCATGTTGAGGAAACTGAGGACAAAGATGGAAAGAGCAGTTGTGTTCTCACTTGTGGACAGAATCTAACATCATGCCTCAAAAAAACCCCAAAAAAGTAAAGGAGCTCATTTCCTGGAACTGAGAATCAGAACTCAGCATTTAAAAGAGTCCATGAAAAGGGAGTATTAAAGTAATTTCTCACTTCATTTGTGTACCACATTTCTCCAGCTGTAGCTCAGCTATGTCAGGGCAGGAGTTGATGGTGGAGGTGATACAAAAAAGGAAGGCTTAGCAGTTCATCTGTGGGGTGAATAGTTGACTAGTGAGGGGATGGAGGTCTGCAGGCTGGCTGTGATTTTCATGCCCAGCTCTCTTTCCTGTAGAAAGCACACAAAAGGGGTGGAAGACAGAAGATATGGTCTTCCTCTAGCCTGGAGTTGAAATGCCATCAAGTTCACCTGTCAGCTTTGGGAGGTGACTCCTGCAGTTTACCTGCAAGTTTCTAGCCTCAACTTCTCTCCTACACAAAACCAGGACAGACACTTCCTTTGGCATCCTCTCTACGTTAGCTGTGGATGTGCACTGAGGATTTAAGGTAGTCTTCCTCATCTTTGTAACATGCAACACAGTTGCTCAAGGCTGAAAACACTTCAGTAGGCAATTTTATCATGGGTGGTGTTCTTCCATGGATTTTTTTTCATTCATGATTCATTGACTATCTTGTTTAGGGACATTTGGGTTGGAACAACCCCCACTATCAATGCAGGCTGGGGGATGGGATGATAAAGAGCAGTCCTGCAGAAAAGGACTTGGGGTGCTGGTGGATAAGAAGCTGGCCATGAGCAAACAGTGCATGCTGGCAGNGATGTCCCTGCCCAGTGCAGGGGGGTTGGACTAGATGACCTCCAGAGGTCCCTTCCAACCCAAACCATTCTAGGATTCTATGATTTTTCTCTTCCTTTCCTTCAAAACCTGTAAGCCTGTGGTGCAACATTTTAGTCTGTGAAGACAATGAAAGGATTAGTCTAGCTTACTGATTTCCAGTAGCCCATACAGTTATTGAGCACAATTTTGCTGTGTTTACACAACATGCCTGAAACCCTTTGATATAGTTTTCACCTTCATCCTGTAGGCAAGCATGGATTTGGCACAACTTCATTGCAGTCGGGGTCCAGCTGATCTTCTGTGCTCTTTGTACTCTTTTGGAGTACAAGAATCTCTTAATGTTTTATCAAGATCAAATTTTATTTTAGAAGCTCTCTACCTGAGCACAGAAATGGGAAGGTCTGCTTAGGGAACCTTTCAATCTCTTAAGCAACAAGTTCCCAAATGTTGGACAGTGTTAAAAGAACCAAACATGAGCTCCATGCCAAAGATGAAACACAGGGATGGGGATTAGTTTCACACAAAGCCTTCACTGTAAATATTGATGGTTAACAGAATCAATATTAACTATTAACAGAACTGATCAAATCTTTTGGCATTTACAACATTTTAGGATAGGGGGAAGACAGAGCTTTACTCTTATTTGCTTTCAGATTTGCTCAAAAAACTCGGAAAAATGATGATTGGCTTAGCCTCTTACGTTTATACAGGATCTGAGAGTAAGACTTTGTAAATCCATTCAGCCTTCTCTGTCCCAGCACTGTGATCCCTTTAATGACAGCCACAGAATGTTTTATAAATATTTGTTTACAGCCTCCTGCATGAAAGCACAGGGAAAATATGGAAAGAAATGTATATAATTACAGTTTAATGATCTGCATTTTAATTGAGGTTTTTACCAAATCATTTCATAGGAAGTCAGGAATGCTCCAATAATTCTAGTTTATGGTTAGGCACCTGGAGTTTGAATTGTTCTAATTTATGTTAGCACCTGTAAGAGAATGAAGACAGGAGCATTAAAATATTTTTAAATGCTAGGGTTTTTTTTTTTTCATTCTTATTTGCAGTATTCCAGAAAACCTGTCATCTTATCTCATGTCTGGCTGCTTCTGATCAAAGTGCATTATGTAGTGTTTTAAAGAAGCACTTTATACACACTTGCAAGACACTTAGCTGTGCTGCTGTTGCTCTCGGAGATGCTTCCTCCCTGATTCTTCTCTGAAGACAAAAATCACATTTTCTGTGTTTTGCATTTGCTTAGGCTTCCATTTTCTGCCCTGTTTTCCCAACTAACCTTTACTTGACAGATCCTGTCATTTACCAGATCAAGAGTTAAGAATTAGGTACTAGAGGAAGTTGTCAGAACTTGCTCCGAAGATATCTTGTCGCATAATTTATGCTAATGTGACAGTTGCGTGTTGGCTAAGTGAGTAGGAATTGAACCAAGATCTCTAATGGCCTGTGATACTACTATTTCATCCTTATTTGGAGCTGCAACAGATTTTTCGCTCCTGTCACTTTGGTCCAGAGGACAAACATGTACTCCAGTAGTGCTAAAAGTAGTGCTCTCCCCATTCAATGGCTAATGTTTGGCAGGGGTTTGCATCATTTCCTAGGACAACAAAATCTTGATGATCGCAAAGTCTGGGTACCAATCTCCTCCCTTTTACTTATTCCTGGTAACTTTGATACCATTACCAAACTTGCCAGGAGCATGAAATTCTTTTAGTGACAACAAGCTGGATGGGAGAGGCAGCCCTAAACTTGTGTCACTCTGGGAGAGGTGGTGACCTTGCTCTGTGTTTGAAACATCTATCCAGGTTCTCACAGTTCAGATGCAGATCTGCTGGAAATCAGGTCTTGTTAGGTGAGGTATTGACAAAGAAATTACCAGTCTATGTTTTGCTGCTTTTATTGTAACATTTTAGTGTGTATCTGTATTTGAGATTGAACGTTGAGGAAAAATACCAAATGGATGCAGCTCACTGTTTTCCAAGTGGCCCTCTGTAGTAATTCTTGTTTCCCTACTGATATGTTCAGAGGGTAAGGGTTATCAGCTAAAATACATTTCTTTGTGTTATTTATTTTCTGCCAACTGCTAAAACCCACAACAATTGCTAAAAGCACCTGTTTTGTGATTTCTTAGTTGCTACAGGTGTTGGGGTTTTGTTGTTGTTAGCATAATAACAGAAAGTCAGAATGTTCTCAGCAAGTGCACCAAATAAAAATGCAGCTTTTCCCACTGACAAGGATAAAAACCACTTGAATATATCCCTCTGGATATGGCCATTTTCCAGATGTGCAGAAGGATTGCTTCCATTTTGGATTTCAAAGATCACAACTGGGAACAATACCCCACTGGGAATGGATGGAAAACTGTTTTAAGTTGATTCTTGTAGAGAATCAAGCTTGTAATAGTGTAAGTTTTTACACGCTGCTTTTAGTTTTCTTGGAAAGCTCTTCCTCTTCAGTATCTCACCTCCACTGTCCAGCCTTGCTTTTTCTCTTGGGAGCACTCATCCATTTAAAATAGTTATCTTAGTCTATGGAGCCATCAATGGGAAATGAGAGTATTGTCACTTCTGGGCATGCAGATTTATACTGATGAGCTCTACCATATCTCTCCCAAGTCATAGAAGACTATCTGAGGGTAGACTTGAGTGGGAACTGTGACCATCCCCATTAAATATTAGACTTAGAAAAACCAAGTGTGTCACAGGACAAGCAGAAAGGTTTTGCTCATTTCTCTGTGAGTACCTTTCCAGCTGTATGCATGTGGAAAAATAGGTTATGCACTTAAATTATGTACAGGAGTCGTCCATAAACAGCCTTCTCATTGGGTTAAGATACCTCAGGCAACACAATACACACATCTCTCTCTTTTGCCTGGAGCTTTTGTAATCCATGTCTTGGATTACACCTACAACTGCAAAATATCTTTGTTGTTTTATTTTCCTTTGTGCTATACCTTCCTTGTGAGTTTTCTCTCTTAGATACACTCTATAGCTCTCTCTAGGTAGATTGTTTCTGAGAGTCTCTGGCTTTCCCTTCTTATGCTTCCCTCTGTTTCTAGTTTTCAGACAATGTATTCTGTGCTCTGTCACATGCTAAGCAGCCAGCCTGATGAAAAATACACAATGACCAAACAACCTGCTACACAGAAACAGGAAAATCAATGTTTTACCTAATTATCTATATTCTCATTTAACCCTATCTGATGCTCTACTAGATTGTGATGCAAGCTTTCAGCAAACATGTATAATGCACCCCAGGAAACAATTAATAGAGAGCAATACTGCATTCTTTGTCACAATGAAAATATTTCATCACTGCAGAATAGTATTGTTTGCTATTGACTTTCCATCTAGGCTTATGAAAAGAATGCTTATTCACATTAGACAAAATTCAGTATCCTGAAGGGTCTGAGGTCTAGGACACTAGAAAATTCTAATATCTTAGATATTTTGCAAAGGACAGCCTGGTCCATAATATATGGCTTTTGTCTTTTTTTTTTTTATATCAATCTACAGACTAACAGTGGGAAAAAAGATAATGGAGAGGGAATATCATAGTGGTATCTTAAAGTAACTAAAATCAGATCAAATTTGGATGTAACAAGTTGAACTTGTTTTCTGTACTAAAATCAGCAGCAAATTTTCCAACAGGGTTCAAGCAATGAGTTGTTCAATGCAAGCCATAATTCTTGGGGAAAAAAAGACAGACTATGGCATTGTCCCATGACTGAACATAGGGGAAAACTAAGCCTTTTCATCTCATTTGTACTGTTGCAGGGTTGTGAAATCCTTGATAGATGAAAGGACAGAGGTGAGCGTGAAAGTGTGTGATATCTTCTGATGAAAGGATGTTAGATTTATGAATCTAAATATAGAGGATGGACAGAGAGTCTAAGTCACAAACTCCTAAACTCGGTGGGAGAGGATTAGAATTACACTGAGTGTAAATGTGCTGCTTATGTAATGTCAAAAGAGTCCTGATTGTGCTAGAAAGAAAAGAAGGAGCCAGCATTTTCAGAAAGTCTTTGGCAGAAGAATGTGTCCTATCTTGTGAGAATGGGTTTCCTATGTAGAAGGTAGATATGTACAGAAAATAAGAATATGCAACTTTGTTTTTGAGGGCTCAGGATACAAAGGATTAGCTGCAGAAACTCAATGTAAACAAACACCACTCCACTCCAAAATTGTCTTTATACAGAAAACCAGGTTATATTCCAGAACCTTTGAGAGGTTTTCCCCTGACTTTTCTCCTTGAATGTGCATTTGCTAATGCCAGGAATCATGGAGAAAATTCATCTTATTCTCCTCCTTTTCTTCAGAGCAAGAATTTTAGTAAAGCATTTGACACAGTTGCCCATAACATTCTCCTAGAGAAATTAACTGCTCTTGGCTTGGCTGGGCATACGCTTTGTTGGGTTAAAAACTGGCTAGATGGCTGTGTCCAGAGAGTTGTGATCAATGGAGTTCAATGCAGCTGGCAGCCAGTCACAAATGGAGTCCCACAAGGCTCAGTACTGGGGCCACTCCTGTTTAACATCTTCAGCAATGATTTGGACCGGGGCATGGAGTGCACCCTTAGCAAGTCTGCAGATGACACCAAGCTGAGTGGCAGTGTCAATCTGCTTGAGGGAAGGGAGGCTCTGCAGAGGGATCTGGATAGGCTGGA
>VWZO01010634.1:277795-339424 GCA_013396975.1 Bucco capensis | reverse complement strand
GTTTAAGAGACAGGTAGATGTTGCACTGGGGGGCATCATTTAGCAGGTTGATAGGGCTAGGACAAAGGCTGGACTTGATGATCTTCAAGGTCTCTTCCAGTTGTAACTGTTCTAGGATTCTATACTCTGCATGAAGTTTTCTCCTTTTGTGCTGCCTCCTACATATTCTTGGATGTTACTAGTTTCACATTAAGTGCTGTGGTAAAGTTTGGGTTGGTCACTTGAGAGATTTCTGTGGGGAGACACTGACCTTTTCATTGTGAAGATTGCACAACTGCCAGCAAAGAAGGTAGATGTTCTGTAATTCTGCACAGCTTCTTACCCAAGGAAAACCATGCAGATGGCCATAAAATCAGAAGTGATGAGTGTGAGATTCTCTCAGTCTAGGAGGAGGGTGGTTTCTATACACTCCTGTGCTTTTCCACAGGTCTAAGAAAGAAGGAAACCAGGACTGCTCCTACACTTACTGCTCTCCCCATTTATTTGTTCATTCTGTGGGGAACCAAGTGAGACGCTCTTGTTCCTCCCATTTAGTGCAGAATTTGTCTGCCTGGGGCTGAAGAGGGTGATGTTGCCTTGAGTGTACACCACTGCATGGATCCTTTGTGCTCAGGGAGAGCTGCTGAATCATATGCCTTTGAAAGAAAAGTTTTCTCCCTTCTCTACTGCTAGAGCTTTTTTCCAAATCCAACAGCATGGATTGCTAGTGGGTTTGGTGTGAGTTGCTGTTTATGGAATTACTAATATAGAGAAAAAATAATTTAAAAAATCCTTTCAAACAAAACCCTGTGTCTGTTCTCTAGTCCTTTGGTGGTTGTTTTGGTCATAAAATAGGAAAATAATGATGAAAGGATAAAGGGGAGATGTTGAGATAGTGACAAAAATAATTTGATGGCCTTAATGACTCATAGCACTGCTTTGCTTACCATCTTTTCCTGTTTCTTATTAGCAGCCAAATGGACATACACACAGGAACACTTTCAGAGAGCAAAGCTGTAGGTTCAGCTACTTATGACATCTCAGCCACACATCTCTTCTGCCTCTGTATAAGTGACTCCTCAGAATGCTATTGCAATGGTTGGGTGTTTTGGCCATTTCCAAAAATAGTCCCTTGTGAATGTCCCTGAGTTTTTAAATGAGTCATTTCAGACTCTGAATCACTGAGATGTGCTCCCAGGGGAAAACAATAGCCCCAATCAATCCCAGTTAAATTTATGGCTAAAAAATCTGTAAAGCCAAGGCTTGTAGAAACAGGATTCAAATTTAGTGAAATACTCCCAACCCAAGATAGAGAGCAAAGACAAGAGCTGCCTCTGAGCAGCTTCTTGTCAAGCTGCATAAGCTGTTGTCTGTGGTTTGGGGTGTTGAACTGCTAAGCTGTCCTGCAGTGTTTGGGCTCCTCTCCCTCCTGCAGTTTAGCAGAGCAAAGATGGGACACTCCCAGCTCCTGGGACCCATTCAGATCTTCTAGGACACTCTAACTCCCAGCAGATGCAACCAGTAATGACACTGAAGGCCATGATTTGGATGTGTATTTCAGGCATGGTCTAATGTGGCATGACCTGCTACCATTGCTTAGCATGGCTGCAGCATGTAATCTGCCCTAATTAGGGCAAATAAGAAATTGCATTGCCAAAAGAAGATTGTTTTGTACTAGCACCATGAGTTGATAACATCAGCCACAACCAAAAGTGCCAGTTTTAATGAGATTGTTGACATCTTCCAACAGAGAAATACAGCAGAATAGCCCTCCTGGCTACCAAAAAATGCTATGATTTATGCCAAAGAAGCTCAATAGGTCCCAAGGCCATAGCTGACCATTTGACTTTCTGCTACACACTACTCTTCTTCAGCTTTATCTCTGAATTGCAGGGAAAGGTGGGCAAATGGGATCCTTATCAGTTTATATGTGCATGTGTTTTTCAAAGGAGGGGAAAAACACGCTGGTGTACTTGTCACAGAGCAGAGAGCTTTATAATGCTTTTGATCACCAAAATGTGCTCAGACATTTATTGTCCATTTTATCTTCCTAATGTTCTATCTCCTTCTATAGCCATAGTGTGACTGTGTCCTCTGTTCCTGACTCTCTTATTAGCCTCCTACATAGAATCATAGAATCATACATATTGATATACTGTTGTTTTGAGGTCTTTTCCAGCACTGTAATTCCATAAGGGTGGATTTTTTTTTCCACCTCTCTGTTCTGGTATTCTGTAGACTTTCTTAAAATGCCCTTAAATGGCACTTCCTCCTTTTTTAAAGTGCACAGAATGTTAAGTGTGGGCATTTGTCTGTAAGCATATTTTATAAATACATTACTGTGCCTGGAGAAATGTTGTGAAGAAAAAAAACTATGATTACACATTTTTCATATATGGTATGATAATTTCCATTTAGAGGACTTGAGGGCCCAGGGTGTTAATGCCTGTTAGTGGGTGCTAGTAAACTCTTGGGAATGTGCAATCCAAAGCTTTTAATATACTTCATGTGAATGTGTGGTTACTGAAATGTATATCATTTAGCTGAATGTGGAATTCCTGCTTAGTTGAATGACATACCTGATGGTAGTTTTTAAGTAAATGTTAAGAAATCTGGAAAGTAACCTGTGAAGGGAGGTTAGGATAGCTGATAAAATTGACAAAATTGGATGTAATGGTAGACTTAGGCAAAAGTTTTCATCCACATTGTTTACTAGCTGAAAAATCAATTTCTACATGAACTAAACAGTCTCTCAGTGTGAAAGAAAATTTTCTTTAGGAAAATTGAGGACCTTATCCCCCAACATTCCTTTTTATATTTTATGGAGCATTTTCAAAGTGAAGATATTTTCTCTTTTCAAATTCACACATTAGATTATGATAAAAAAAAAAATTAGGAAAAAAGATAACTAATGCCTACAAAAAAAGTACAGCTTTAAATTCTAAAGTGTGGTTTTGCTTTTCTTAATCCAGTGGAAAGCTGGAAGAGGAAATCTTACGGCTCAGAGCACCTCACCCAAATCAGATTTTGTTTCTTGCTGGCTGGTTCATGGTTTCAGTTGCTAATCCCAAATAATCAGTTATTTCTGCACTTATCTTTCCAAGTGCTGTGCTAAGAAATATCTTAACAGTTCTGTTCCCTTCACTAGTTATTGCTACAGTGGTGGACTTCTGTCTTCACACAAATAGCAGGAGGAAAACTGACTTGCTTTTATATCTGGGACTAGAAAGATGAATCAAAGACCCTCATGAGATGACCTAATTTACTAGGCACAGACAACTTGTCTAAGTTGGGGGGGAATATGCTGCAAGACCTTCAGAGAAGTCTTCAAACCTCCTCCTCCTCATAACTGATTCCTGACTTTCCCTTCTTTTGAGAGTCTGCCTCCCTTTGTTGAACTGATTTCATTTAAGCAAAAATAACCTCCTCCTCTTTAGCTCTCCCAAAAGGAAACAACCATAGGGAAGAATATAAATTTTTAGCATTTTTTTTTCTTGGCTAGGAGTTCAGATTAATTCTTCCATGTGTTTTATCACATTCCTCCTGAAAAGAAATTGCATTTTAGAAAAAAGGTTCTTGTTTTTGAAATGATATAAAATTGACTATAACAGCAAGTCTGGTTTTTTAGCTTCTTTTTGTGGTTTTGTTCTAGTAAATACACTCTTAAGGCTACCTTAATAAAGAAGGAGAAAAACAATCAATAACAGCAATTCATACAATTTCCTTGTCAATCTAGTTAGAAATCAGCTGTCATCTTGGGGGGGGGAGGGGGGAGAGTGTGGAGCTGACAAAAAACCAACATGCACTCATGCTAGCACAAAATAATACAAAAACATTGGAGGAGCTCATTTGGGATCTTGCTGTTTATCCTTAAGGCTGTGAAACCAGAGAAGTGAAAAGCATTTTGACATTTCATGGTAGTGGCTGTGTCTGCATAGTCCTGTAAAGACATCTCCAGCAGCAAGTTCAAGGCCAAACACCTCAGTTGTATCTACCTGCTGTGAAAACCTGGGAACTGTCCTGCAAGCACATCACCTGCCAAGCTGGGAGTCCACAGAGGATCTTTTAAGTGCACTTTAGTCATTGGACACTGGACGAGTGTTGATATTGTTTGGAAATGAGGACACACTTCTTCCAATCATGATGCACATAGCCTACTGTTGTTGTTGAGAATTTTGAGTCCTTCTCTACTGTAGATTTCCTTCAAAAACTTGAGTCATCTGCTGCTTATGCATCATTATGTGATTATGATGGCAACCCTAAAATGAAAATGAATGGAGTGGCTCTTTGCCTCCACTTACAGAAGGGGAAGATTTCAGTTTTGTATGGAGGAAACACGTTTCCGCGAAGTGGTAGCATAAAGAAAAGTCTCCATCAAACCACTAAAATATTCTTTGTGCAACTAGGAAGGAATGTATGTATGGCCAGGCTTCACGAACAAAGATCCAGGGAGGGCTCCACCCACACTCCTCCTCAGTGCCTTTTCCAAGCACGCTGATAAAAAGAGGATAGCAGATAGCACCCTTGAGCCTGCACTATGGAATTTTTTTAGGTGAGACACAGCATGCGCAGAGCTGCACCCACCCTTTAGTCCTAAGGTTCATCTGCCAGGGCCTAGCAAGCTTGGATGCTGGCACCAAAGTCCTTAGGACATAGGTTTTATTAGAGTGTCCTTCTCTTAGATGGAAGGCCTCACAGGGCTAAACGAGCTCCATCTGCCCGGGTTTGGAATCAGAGTTGTCCTTCTCCTAGGATGACTGCCAGAAGGCTAATGAGCACATCCTACGCATACAAGGATTATAGGAACATGGTATCACTCCCCACACTTTCCCATGGGCAATGAGTTTAATGCTCCCTCTGCTGTTGGCACAGTTATGGCACCAGGGGCCACAGGAGACCTCAATTGATTTTCAAACTGTGCCTGAGGAAGGAATGAGGACTGGGGAAATGGAGAGGAGGTGTGAAAAATGGAATCAGAATACTATAAGACCAGAACTGGGTGCCACTTTAGTCCCTTTTTGATAATTTAGGAAGAGACTTTTAAAAGGCCTCACTCATTTCCCTTTCCCGTGTCCTCTTCTTTCCCCTTAACAAGAATCTCATGTGCCCTGTTAGAGGCTTTGTTCTGTTTCTTTGTAGTCTCTGGCTCGTTCAGGATCCTTACCTTGAGTTCTTCTAGCTACTATTAACAGGAACATTTCTACTAATGAAATTCTGTGAATTCCTGTTTTCTAACAGGAGCATTTTCATCAAACTTTCTGTAGAGACATCCTCACAGAAACGCTCTGAGAAGTCTGCTACTCAGGAGAGAATTCTCAAGCATAGCAGGCAAGTGTTTCAAAATGGAGTCAAAGCTGTAGTGAAACATTTGCTTTAGGCTAAAATAAGCCAGGTAGACTAGAAGTAAAGCAATCTCACAATGCAGACACATGTAGAGTAGATGCAGCATTGCTACTGTATCACAAAAATCATCCACATTTCATTGTGTAATGTAAAAAAGCATCAGCTACTCGGTACTATCATTGTTTGCTCTCTCATGGTGGATTAGCACCATGTACAGGCCCACAGCTCCTCAAGTATCATCCAGATACACCTATGTATAAAGTGACTCTGAGTGAACCCAATGCATGCTGGATTTATCAGACATATTGTTCATAAGGAAGCTGATTCTACAGGAAATGCATCTGTGTTTCTATCTGGGAATGTAATTTAATCTATTAGATGATTATTTTGGTTGTATACAGTTGTCCTGGGGCAAGTCTGTCCTATCCAGGTCATCTAGGCTCTGTATATGTGTGACATATATGTGGGTGATACCTCTAGAGGGGCTTTCCAGACCTTTGGATTTTGGGTAATTCACTCAGACTTAGTGCTCCAATGAGAACTTTTGTATGTTGAGATTCTAGGGAAGTAGGTAAATGCCTTAGCTCTTCCTGCACAAAGCGTATGAGGGACAACAGGCTCATCATTTAGTATACCTAAGTTCTGTATATTCATTATCTTTCTGATTTCAGAAGGAGTTTTATTTTTTTTTAATTAAAAAAATTAAAGTAGTACTGCCTTCTTTCCCTCTCCTCTTTGTTTTTAACCAAAAGTGTTGCAGTAGCAGTTTTAACCAGTGCTCAGCAGGACAGTGTGGGTGAAACATGCTGAGCTTTGGCTGCAATTAATAAGAGGTCTTTCCATAGCAGCAGGAATCCTGGCATGTTTGTGTGCTGCACTTAGGAGCCTAGGAGCTGGATGGTGGCTTTCAAGCCCTGCTGTCTAGCTCCTCACAGGCAGTGAGAGCGCAATGTCTTTCTCTGTTAGAAGTGCTCTCCTTGTACTGTGTGTGGACCTGTTCTGTGGGTAGGGGAAAGGAAAGAAAGCCCTGTCACTTCTCCAGACTTCCTTCAGCATCCTGGTTCCCCTTCATGAGAGAAAGAGTGAAGGAATTGTTTTGGAATGACCCAAAACACAGATTTTTGCTCTTTTTGCCTGATCCTCTCTACTGGCTGCTTGCAGGGAGAAAAAGTCTGCAATTGAGAGATATCAGAAGGTTGTTTGTCTCCTTTTAATTGGCACTGTAGAGGCATAATAGCACTTGAGCATACATCTTTGAAAACATCATCACCAGTTAGCCCTGGAGAGAAAGACTTGTATCATTTTACTCTAATGTAGGCATATATTGTTTCTACTTGGCAGATGAAAACAACAGTTTGTTTTAATTGTGCAGCAAAGGAAGAAGTATGTAGAAATCCTTATTTCTACTACCTTTCAACCTCCTGATCTTATTAAAGAGACAATAGCATTTCAGAGCAATTGAATTTATTCTGGTCAAACTCTAAACAGATGACAGTAGTAGTTGTTTCTAAGATTCCCATTCTTAAATGTTACAAACAGTACTTGAAATGACTCTAAGTTCAGTGCAAATGTTATGTGCTGGCTGCTCTGTGTTGATATCACTATGGAATATTTTCCAGTAGCAAAGTAAATAATTAGCACATGGGAAGAAGTTATATTGTTAACAAACAGCAGATAGTGCCAGTTTGTCCAATATAAACCTGTTGCATCTGTCTGTCTGGGCAGCACCTATAATATAGTCCATAGGGACACGGCCCCATAAATTCTAGCAATCTGGCAAGGGTAAGGGTGGTTGCCAAGTGGCTGGAAACCTGGAACGATGAAGGAAGTGATGATTCATTAGTTGTGCTTATTCCTCAAACTCACCACTGATTCTGAGTAGCTGGAGGGGATACTCTGCCTCTGGATGTGCTGCCAGATTCATAACATTTAAAACAAAGGCCTTGATGAAGAACAGGCATAACATAGTCTCATATGCCTTGCCATGAGAGTGGAATTTCCTATCCGTCCTAGTGAGGATAATTGTATTAATGCCCATCTCAAGTTGTGGTTCCAGTTCAAAGTGAACATGATGCAGTGCAACTGCCTATGTATGTTGGAGCAGACCTACTCACATCACGTGGGAAAGGGCAGTTTCATTCAGCAGAGGATGCATTGCAGCACCCTTAAGAAAAGTTTCCTGGCAAACCCTGTGGTACATGTGGATTTGGCTCAACAATTGGTCTTTAAGTCTCCTCTGACCTCCTTGAGGTGAGGATCTGGCTTTTCACACAGGTGTAATTGAGAGGAGGAGCTGGAGACTGTAGCCCAGCTGCCTGGCAGGTCACCAGATGAGTATACTCTGTGAGTGCAAGGAGAGAGACCTGATTATCATGAGTAGAGTGATGAGCCCTTTTCAATGAATTCACAGTGATCCAGACAACACTAACAGAGATGTTTCAGCCCCGAACTTCTTGCTGCTTAATGGTGTAAGGAACAAAATCACCAGCAAATTTGGAGAGTGCCCAGAGCTTAAAGAGATACACATTTTGAGCTGGCATTTGCCCAAATGGGAGAGATGAGGAGGGAGATGGTAATAGGATGGCAGTGACATTCAAAAGGAACAGGTAAGTTAAGATGGCTGCTTTCCCAATAGGACCATTTTTCTTGAAGATACAACTTTCCAAAATCTGTGACACTCTCTTACGCTGTGGCTTCTTAGGGCTGTTTCTTCTTCCTTCCATCTGTCTTGCAGTCATCAGATGAAAACAGAGCTACTGTGAGCTTGAAAGTGAAGCTTCCCTTACCCTTAAAAGTACTATTTCTCGCTCCCCTTTATCATGTTTTCGATCGCTGTGACAAGCAAAGTTGCTAACCTTAGCTCTCCTCCTCCTAATTAGGCAACAGCATTAAAACGCTTTATTAATGCCACCCCTCCCAGGTGGTTATGGATATATATACTTTCAAAAAGTAATTGCTTTCTGGCCTTCATTTTAATTGGAGTCAGTGGGGGACCTGTGGAATTCCACTGCCTTCATCTCCCACTGGCTCATTGGGCCTGTGACACAAAGTTAGAATCAGGGAACTGCTTTCTAGATCTGCATCTGAAAGAATGTGTAAGCAAGGGGAAAAAAGCCCAACACCACCACTGAGATGTAAGAGGAATTAGACTGAGAGAAAACAAAGTCTTTCACTTTGGTTCCTTCTCTCATGAGGATTTTTTTGCAGCATTTCTGTTTTCTGGCTTTTGCCTGATGCGGTGCAGCTTGTAATTAGGTTAACCAGATCCTGAAGGAGCTTAAAGGCCATTTCAGGCCAAGCTTAAATGTTAGTTAAGGTTACACCTATTTTTTAGAAGTGACCCTTAGTTTTCTGGGTCCTTGGAGTCTCAGACAAAGTTTGTAATATGTCTGTAGTATGTGTGCGTCATGGCACAAGGGAAACGCAATATGTTACAAACCCAAATGTGGCAGAAATTGTTTCTTCTGATTCAGATTTTGTCAACTTTAGCTCCAGAAAATTGTTTTAGTTTTATTGAATATTCGTATTTCATTGGAAATGGACCCATTTAGAGGAGCAAAAAGAATCCTTTGGCTAGACGAAAACATTTCTATCAAAGAAACTCCAACAAACCCACAGGTTGGAAGGAGAATATCTGTTCATGCTTAGTTACACAAAATGTAGTCAGAGGTTTTTTAACGATTAGAAACAGTATCAGTTTTTGAGATATATTCTTTAGCTGGATATTTCCAATTAAATGAATAGTAGTGAAATAGTAATAGTATTGTTATCAGTAGTCTTCAGAGTTGATATATGCTAAGGTGGAGGAAGTAATTCATATCCATGCAAGCTATTGTTTCAGACAGTGACTGCAGACGCTTCTACTCTGTATAGTGTTCCAATTAATGTTTTCTAAATTCTAGTCATAATCATAAGGACTAGAAACTATAATTATTCAAAAAATGTGCAGATATGACAGCATGAATAGAAATTCTGTCTCATTTCAGCATTTTATAAGAAGTTATTTTGTTCAGTTCTTTTTGTATTAAAGCAGAAATAACTTCATAACACTGCAGGAATAAAATTGTCTTTTTTGGTGATTTTTTTTTTTCCAGCATCTCACCTTTTTGACAGTTTTCAATGGATTCCTCTAGAATTTACATTCATCATTCTTCTTTTCCTCCTTTCTTGGTAAACCTAGCTATTGGAGCACCATTTCCCAACAATCTTAAAATTCCCCAGTGCCACACACACAGATTCCCAATGCTCTGTCATTCGGTGGTGATTGTGTTGCTAATGTTTTGCTTCTTGTCTCTGATAAAAGGCTGATTACTGTTGCTAGCTCTGTGCACTGTTGGCTGTTTCTAGAGAGAACAGCAGCTCCTCATCACATCTGTCTAATTAGGCTGATTGGTTCACAGTGCTGATTGAGAGGTGTGTTCAACTCGGTATCCTTCTTTCTAATTGCGGTTGCCTTGTGCTAAATGAACCTTTGCTGAAGCTCTGTGAGCTACTCTTCCAACTAGAAGCCAAGATGCATGCCCAGTGTAATGCTGAAGAAGTCAAACGTGTCCTACTCACATGCTGTGAGTAAGCTAGGCCACAAATACACTGAGGTCTTTTCAGTTTAAGTTGTAGCTGTATCAAGAGAAAGGGGCTGAAGAGTTTGCAGGTTAAGGAGTTAAATGGACCTTCTCATAACAGCGATCTGTATGTGGAGGTTAGAGCAGGTTGATTAATCTAGTTCCATTTAAAAGTAGTTTGACCATCATAGATTTCTTTAAATCTCATTGTAGCAGGTATAAACAAAAGACCTAGCTGTCTGGACACAACCCTGAGTACTGCCCTCTAGAGAACCTTGCTAGAACAAGGAGTTTGAACCAGAAGACCTCTGGTGGTCCCTTCCAACATTAACTATTCTGTGCTTCTGTGTGACTGCTTGTTACAGAAGCTGTGAGGATAGAGCCCCAATTCCTGCAGCCATTTCGGAATTCAGTAATCCCATTCCCTTCTCCTCCAGCAGCTGAGACATTTGCTTAGGATCATTGACCTCAGAAATGCAGCTTCCAGCATTGTGTAAGAAACAGAGTTTGTAGGAGCAGTAGCATGCAAACATGAGGAGGGTACACTTAAGAAGTTACACTGGAGCAAGGAGAAGGATGGGATAATGTTCTGCCTGGAATGAGCTGTCTGACTTCCAGCCTTCAAAATCAAAAGGGAAGTAGGGGAGAGAAGGAGAGTGCATGATGTGAAGCAGAATTCAGATGTTGGTTTGTCTTTTAAATCCCAAACCTTGAGATGTTTATATTCATGAGATTTATTCACTCCATAGCGGTGGTCCAGGAGCTAATTCTCTGCTGGCTGTAGTTCTGGTAATTGAAACAATTAGTACAGCAGCACATGCCTAGAATTTTATTTGCAGCATTCATTATATATATATATAAAAGGTTTTGAACTCTCTCCTGAATGTGGGATTGCCCTACTCACAAAGAAATTGTAGCTTTTACATTACAGTTTTTAAATGATCCACTAATTTTGACAAACAGTCACAGGAATGCTGTAATAATGTTGAATTTAATATGGACAAATGTTCTTTTTTTTTTTTTTGTTGATCCTCATAAGGAAAATGGCTCTAATGTCTGGAAACCTAAATTATCAGGAGCTTTACTATGTTTAAGTTCTGTTAGAGTTAAGTTGCTGTTAATACCAAGTGCATCAAAACGTTCAGAAATCACGTTCCTCTAAAACAGAGGAGCCACCTGACAGATTTGCATTAAAATCAGAGACACATTTTGCAGTTTCATTTGACTGCATGTTGAGAGTGTTTCATAATCCAATATTCTGCTGTGCAGGTTTAGAGTGGTGCCATTAGCTTTGAAAGCACTGCAGTGAATTCTACTATCCCTGTATCTGACTCAGCAAAACTAAACCCAACCCCCACATTCCTTGTCAAGATCCAAGTGCTTAATGTTCTGCTCTTTTATCTTTACTTATTCTTAAAGGTTTAAAAAAAAAAAAAAGAAAAAAACACCAAACAAACAAAAACCAACAAATTGTTCCATTTTGGAAGAGACAAGGAAGCTGATACAGCTGTAGCACTGTGCAACATTTGATCCATTTTCCATTTCAACTATGCATCACTATGTACAACTGACATCCAAATAGGATTTTGAATTCAGAATTAAAAGCTCATTTGGACACAAGTGTACCCAGTGCATTCCATCCTTTTCTGGAAAGACCATAAGAAAAAGGCTTCAGCCACACAACAGATGAGAAAGCAAAGCCTTTCCACAGCACCCTCCTTCTTCCTTTCATGAGCTCACGATTTGATCAAGCTTTAATGACTTAGAGGTTTGAAAAGCTTCGTCCTTGTCCTAAGTGATAAACACTGGAGAGATTTGTCTGAAGACATGAGATAAATTATGCACAAGTATTCTAACCAAAAGCCAAGGTGGATTGTGGGTAGGAGAGAGTAGTTTGCAGTGGTCTAATAGTTGAGNAGCGCGCTTGGAAAAGGCGCTGATGAGGAGCGTGGATGGAGCCCTCCCTGGATCTTCGTTCGCGAAGCCTAGCCATACAATAGTTGAGGGGATTAAGAGGTATGTTTGGTGGTTCAATAAGTAGATATAGGTATCAGCTTTCAGAGTGTCTTCAAGCCAACATAACTAAGACATTACAACTGAAAAGCTGCACTTAGGTAAGAATAAACAGTTATTTCTAGGATACTTTACTTTGATTAAGGATTTCAAGGAGTAAGAAGCCACCTATTCGACTTCAGTTTGAATGACCGACCTTGTTGCATGGCCAATGAGTCTATTGTGGGTAGACATTCATTACTAATAAATAGGAAGCAGTTATTCCTCTCACCTCCATCTAAGGAGGTAGCTAATCAGTGACCCAAAGCCTACCTTTCTCCTAAATGTGTCCTGAAACCTGCCTGCAGGCCATTCCCAAGTCCCCATGGTGTGAACACAGGCACATAGGTTTTGTGCTTTTCCATCCTCAGCTGGGGAAGAGGGGAAGATCCCCTGGTCAAAGCTCAAAGGGGCATACTTACATACATTAAGAACCTGTTCCCCAAGAACCCTTGCTGTTGCTGGCTCTCTACCAGCTCTGTGATGAGGCATTAATAAAGGCCAAGACACCAGCAGTGCTCTTGATGAGCAGCCCTTCACTTCCAGCATGCTGGGAAAACATATGCAGCTGCTTACAACACTGACTAAGCTGACAGCCATGCTTCTCTACATTTGCCAGTAAATGCCACTAGAGATCACAGTGTAGTAGTATTCTCTGAGTAAAAAAATAGTAGGTTAAATTTTCTGGAGAACCCTGACAAACCATTTGTTAGATAAGGGCCCAATATCAAAGCTAGCCTTATGGAGAATATATAAATTGTTTACATGTCCAGGACTGATAGTGGAATATGAGTTGATAACCAAGGTGATTAATTAAATCCTTATTTCCTCAACTAACATGTAACATTTGAAGGGAATTAATAGGAACCCCTGAGGCTGAAATAGGGACGTGACTTTTAAACTGTGCTGAAAAAGCGTTGGAATAGTTACACTTCTTTGTGAGACAGGCTATAGAGAAAATAGGAAATATGTGTGTGCTAAAAACAGGGATTGTCCTTTCCGAGCAGGAATGTCTGACAGCTAAGACAAATTGGTTTGGCTTTGTCGTTTAAAATAGTAACTCATATTTTGTCAAGTTGTTCCCTCATGGGCAGACTCTTACAAAATGAGAACGATGATTCCATTAATTTGTGTCTCTTCTGTGGTCCCAGGTGATGTAGTTAATATAGTTTCCGTAATGTCAAGTTAATACTTATTCCTCCTTCTGGTGCATTCTTCTATGAATTTGCCCTCAGCTCGTGTTACACCCTCTGGTAGTAGAGAAGTGGAAGCTGAGAATGGAGACTTAAGGCTTGATAGAAGAAAAAGTATAGCAGCTATAAAAATGAAGCTTCCACATGTGTCTTCAGATATAATTTAGGTTCACTTGTTTTCCAATACTGTTTCATGCTTCTAAACCTAATTGTGTATACAATATCTGGAAATTTTTAAAGGAAATGGAAAAAGAGCACTGTCCTATAGCATCTTGACTTATAATAATGNTCTTTGTTCGCGAAGCCTAGCCATACCATATAATAATGACAAAGTATTTCAACAGGAAAGCTTAGGACAAAGTTGTCTGATACCAGCCTGTGCTTGACTTGGATAATGCTTCACAATAGGCCAGGAGAAATAGCTAGTCCTCAGTCCAGGGAACCTCTAGGTGGAAGATGGAAAGGAGCTTAGTAATACTGGTCATCAGAAGATCTCCTAACTCAGCTATTTTATTTCTTGAATTAGGTGAAACAAGCTGAACACCTACACAGAGAAAACTTAGGTTTTCAGGAAGTAATTTCACCTAAACTCTGATTTCTATCTCATATATCAATCACAATTGATGAGCTTAAATAATTAATGAAGTAGTTATTGGTATTCTTCATGGCTCTAGGAATTGGTGAGTGGTCTTCTCATGAAGAATATTGGTGCAAAACTCTATTTCACATAGGAATTTTATATGTTTCCAGGGATGCTTCTCTCACAGTGACTGAAAAAAAAAATACTCAGGGTAATTTTTTATAAGCAGATGGTACAAGAAGTTCTGGAAAGAGGTAAACATTTGAAAGTAATACACCCCAGGATTATTTCTTCCTTTACGCCACTTAAAAGGAAAATAAACACAGTTAAAACATAGTAGAAAATTGATGCTGATCTCTGAGGCTAACATTGTCAAGAGTGAAAACTTCAGGAAGTTTTGGCTACATTCCATTTTTTTCAGTTCTGTGCTCTTTTAGGAATTTTAATTTTTTCCTGGATAATTAGATCTCTGACATTAGATGCATATAATTAACAGGGAAAATGGTTTGCATGCTGACTTTAATAACACTCTCTGATCTGTTTGCCAGAGAACTCTTATGGCCTGGTTTTTCGGAATCACTTTATTCCCACAGATAGCAGCAGACATGTATAACAGGAACCACCCTGGATTTATTTGCAGGGATGAAATCCTGAAATTTTTATTGATTTCAGTGGTCCTAGGATTTTGCATGCATCCTCAAAATTTCCCTTGGAGATAATCCCCTTTCAAATTATTCATTCTTTTAGTGGTTGAATGTGACTGACTGCCCCTTGTCAATAGAATAATAGGAGTGAAACTTCAAGTGCAAAGCTGTATTGTTCAGGGAAGGTGTTTTTTAGAATTGGCATAGAAGCTTTTACTGTCATTTCCAAAACGTGTTTCTCTGGGTGAGAGGGCAGTGTGTTCTTTTTAGAAGTTACCTTTATCTGTCTTTTGTTAACCAAAGGTCAGGACTCTGGTGTCATTCGTGTCTTTTTGGAAAATTGTCCCCAACACACTTTTAATAGCCTATTCACCAGCTGCTAAGCAAACAACACCTACTAATAAAGAACTGGGGAAAAAAAATAATGATTGCTGCTGCTTATTATCATACATTTTTATGCCACTTAAAACTTACTTTTTGCATTTAGACCAGATAAAATTTTGGTTCAGGAGAATAATGCTTTCAGTTCTGCCTTGGACATGAGGTGAATGAAGGCAGCACCAGATGACTTTTATTTTTGGGTTTGACTGTGGAGTCCAGGAATAATTTTAAGGTGCCTAATAATAACAAGGAAAATAGACCTAAACTGCTTTGAACCAAAATGATGTTAGGAGTTTCAGCTAAGTGCTCGATTATGGTCCAGCTTTTTTGTCCAGGTCAAAGGCAAGTAGCTTTCACATCTGTGGAAGAAGAGAAAGGTCTCTGAAAGATTTTTTGAATGATGACCTGAGCACAATGTATTTCAGTTCATGGAGAAATGGCTTTTAAGACATGTTGCAAGCATCCTTTTAACTCCACTGGGTGTAACAGGATTGAAAAAAATATCCCAAAGAAGTCAAAACCTTTACCAGCTACCTGCAGTTGAGAAATATCATTCAGAGCTCTGCCCATTCTTTGCTTTTTCTATGTGGTAGATAAAAATAGATTTCTTACTCAAAGCTGCCATTAGGGAGTCACACAAATACATAGCAGAATTTTTTTCTAAGTCAGATCATTCTTCTACACTACTACTTCTGAGGTATGGAGTCCTTACTGCAGTGATCTTTCCCTTACCTTTCCTGAACATTACAGCTGTTATGGTCTATCATTCAACAAAGCCATTACTGTGCTAAGTGTCTACCATGTGGATATGTACATAAAAACTTACTGTTTAGTTTCCACTTTATTACTTCAATGTCTTTGTTTAAGCTTTCAGTTTTGAAAACACCATTGTGGTTTGTGTTTGGGGTTTTGTTTGTTTCTTTGGGGCTTTTTTATAAACAAAATTTAAACTTTTTAATCTTCCTTTACTTTCTGAAAATCAGTGCAGAAGAGAAGAGCTTTCTTTATCATAACAGAATGATGGGGGTGGGGGGGGGGGTAGAGGGGAAAGCAAAGAAATTTTTAGTGATAGGCTCTTTGTATAGCCAAATATTGCACAATTTAGATTTAGAGTGCCACTGAGATAGAGTAGACATGTAGCCACTGTGTAGAATCATAGAGTCATAGAATGGTTTGGATTGGAAGGGACCTTCTAACCCCCCTGCAGTGAGCAGGGACATCCCCAGCTATATCAGGTTACTCAGAGCCATGTCCAACCAGACCTGGAATGTACCCAGGGATGGGGCTTATACCACCTCTGGGCAACACAGGCCAGAGCTTCACTACCTTCAGTGTAAAAGATGTCTTCCTTTTGTCTAATCTATCACACCTAGTGGACAAAGGGCAAGCAGTAGATGTCATTTACTGGGATATTAGTAAGGTCTTTGACACTGTCTCCCACCCCATTCTGCTGGAGAAGCTGGCAGCACATGGGTTAGACAGGTTAACTCTTGGCTGGGTAAGGAACTGGCTGGAGGGCCAAGCCCAGAGAGCAGTGGTCAGTGCAGTTCATTCTAGTTGGTGGCAGTCACCAGTGCTGTTCCCCAGGGCTCAGTGCTGGGGCTCAGCTCTGTTCAATGTCTTTATCAGTGCTATGGATGAGGGGATGGAGTGCACCCTCAGTAAGTTAGCAGATGACACCAAGATAGGAGGAAGAGTCAATCTGCTTGAGGGTAGGGAGGCACTGCAGAGGCACCTGGATAGGCTGGATCCATGGGCTGAGGCCAATGGGATGAGCTTCAACAAGGCCAAGGGCCAGGTCCTACACTTTGGTCACAATTAACCCCATGAAGTGCTATAGGTTTGGGGCAGAGTGGTTAGATTGGTGCCTGGCAGAGAAGGACCTGGGGTGCTGGTTAATAGTTGACTGAACATGAGTCAGCAGAGTGCCCAGGTGGCCAAGAAAGCTAACAGCATCTTGGCCTGGAGCAAAATAGTGTGAGCAGTAGGAGCAGAGAAGTGATCATCCTCCTGTACTCAGTGCTGGTGAGGCCACACCTAGAGTACTGTGTTTTGGACCCCTCAGTCCAAGAAGGACCCAGAGGTATTGGAGTGTGTCCAGAGAAGGGCAAGGAGGCTAGGGAGGGCTCTGGAGCACAAGTCTGATGAGGAGCAGCTGAGGGAACTGGGGTTGGTTAGTCTGGAGAAGAGGAGGCTCAGTGGAGACCTTAGCTCTCTCTACAACTCCCTGCAAGGAGGTTGCAGTGAGATGGGGATAGGTCTCTTCTCCAGGGTTAGCAGTGAGAGAATGAGAGGAAATGGTCTCAAGTTGCAGCAGGGGAGGTTTAGATTAGATATAAGGAGGAATTTCTTTACTGAAAGGATTGTTGAATGTTGGAATAGGCTGCCCAGGGAGGTGGTGGAGTCACCATCCCTGCAAGTGTTTAAGAAATGTATAAATGTTCTACTTAAGGCCATGGTTTAGTGGTATGCTAGTGATAGGTATGGTTGGACTTGGTGATCTTAGAGATCTCTTCCAACTTTAATGATTCTGTGATACTGTAAATCTTCCCTCTTTTAATTTTAAACCATTAGCCCTTGTCCTATCACAACAGGCCCTTGTTTTCTTCCAGATTTCAGCCATCCTGATGCTAATTCCTTAGTAGTATTTTCTTTTCTCATGGTCCAGGTAGGAGAGACTAATAAGCCACACAAGTATTACGGATTACAAAAGGAAAACAGAAGTTTAAAATCATACAGAGACTAGCTGAATCATCATTCCTGTAACTTTAAGTGTCTCAATTATCTTATCAAAATCAATTTAACCAATTATGTGGATAAAGCTACAGCATACTTCAGTACCCTGCTTACACAAAGTCTGAAACCATAGAGCTCAGTTATTAGACCTTTGAATTTGAGATCATCCGTTCCATGGAAACAGCAGGAGAGGTCCTTGCTGGAGCCAGTGTGCAATCCCTTTTTTCCTGAACACTTGAGACACTGTGAGGCATCAAAATGACAATTATACAGCCATATTACTGCAGGTTATATGAATAAAAAAAACACCAGGAAAGCTTCAGTGATTTTCAGTCCTTAAATCTAATAAAGAATAGAGATAGTTATGAATATGGAAGGTAAAGGCACTCATACTTTGACCAATTTCCCCTTCATTATTCTTTTATTTCTCCTCTTCTCTGATATCTGTACTTCTAAAAATCTTGACTATCTTTGCTAATGAAATCATTTACTTCTCCAGCTGGCCTTAACCCCTTTGAATAATAAGAGGCAGTGATAGATACTTATCAAAAGAAGCAGTGACTCTGTTGAGATTTCAAATGGAAGTGATCATATTTTTTTCTATTGCTCTAAGCAACAAAATGTAACAATTGTTTGCACTGGAGCACTTAAAATAACATATCTTATTTCTACCCAGAAATCTACTTGGAAGGGTTCTCAGCTACAGTGGAAATAGGTTTTATCAATTTTTGTAGACTTAATAGGGAGATCTGATTTTTTTTTTTTTCTGGGTA
This sequence comes from Bucco capensis, assembly GCA_013396975.1. NCBI lineage: Eukaryota > Metazoa > Chordata > Aves > Piciformes > Bucconidae > Bucco > Bucco capensis. Next base: position 321,181 of record VWZO01010634.1, on the reverse strand, counting down.
AATTGACCTGAATCCTTTTAAAAGGTTATTGATTATATTTGATGGGTTCATAGGATAGAGATAGCCTTGTCTTTACCCAGAAGGTAAACTTATCTTCCTGTTATCACTTTGCACTGGACTCTTAAGACTTTTCATTGCTTAAACAAAATGATACAAATCATTATAGATAACCTTCTGCAGTGGTTTTAAGGTTTAACTTAAGATTTTGCTCAATTCAAAATTTACTTGCCATTTTTATTTTGAACTGGTAACTGTGTAGAGATAGAACAATCCAGCTACCATCAGTATCTTTCCCATTTTGCATCTTATCAGGATTCAATGAACAAAACCATCTGTTTTGGACATCTATTTTCTTTATTCTTGTTTGAGAGCTGTAATAGATCATTAGAGTAAGTTACATAATTGTGGGCAGGCCTCATCATACACACTTATATTCCAGTTGACACATGCACTAATCTGATAGAGTGGAATGTTAATCTTGATCATGTCTGATATTTCTACAAAGCTCTTCATCCTACAGTATCCAAAGGCATTTCAAAGATTTGCTGGGTGTAACTGAGTTCTACCACACCTTGCAGAAAAACCTCAGTTTCCTCAGAAAGGTCATTGGGGCACACTGAGAAATCCTTTCTTCTTTTAGATTTATAGCACAACTGTTTCAGGTTTGAAGTTGACAGTGAGGTTCATTTTGCATTCAGCATTCATGTTTGTGCCTAAATATTGCATTGACAGGCATGCTGTAACTACCTAAGACAGGAAACACTGTGCATGCACAGCCTTTTAAATACTGGTGCATAGCCAGAAGATATCTGTATGGAAAAAAAAAAAGAAGGAAAAGGAAATACATATACATATCCTTGTGTTCAGCACCAGCTATGCTGGGAATGTTTGCCAGATCTTATTTGGGATTCTATTTACAGTCTAAGCAAAATGTTGCTCTCGATGCGTTTCCCTGACATGAGTTAAGAAATAGCTCATGATGATGGTATCCAAGAGCAGAATGAATGGAGAAAACAGGAACTGGAGACAAATCCAGCAAAGCCTTGTGAGCTGTAATACCCAGTGCATGCCTGGAAAGGCTAGCAACCAGACAAATTAATTTAAGAGGCAATTCAGGTCAAGGAAAGGAAAGGTGATTGAAAGTTTCCTCTTATCCAAAAGACTTCTAGAAAAAAAAAAAAAAGCCCAAGATCTCCTATGGTGACCCTATGGGAGATTCCTCCCACACCACCCTGGAAAGGCTGAGGAAAAAGAGGTAGGTAGAGCTGGCTGAGATGGCATGATTATTTGAGACCTTTCTGAGTGGTACTCAGAGTCGTCAGGAAGAATCTTAATGGCTATCCAAGAAAGCAGAGATGAGGTTAAAGCAGAGCCCAGGAAAAGTGGAGATTATTTTAATTGCCATGTCTTTGTTGTCTCTTTAAGTATTAAGAGCATGGATACCCTGAAAGGATTTAGTACATGGTTAAATCACCACTGCAGCAACCCATTGAACGGGTTCAGGGCATTCCTGCTACAGCCATACTGGATTGAGTCAGTAAATGGTTATTAAATGACAGGAATTTCTAGGAGCATCTGTGAGTTGCAGGAAATGGTGCTCCTGCTTCCACGGGCTTCTTTTTATATCACATTCCTATAAAAAGTGAGAAGGAATCATATTGCCAGCAGAGATGTAAAATCAGGTCGGGGCTGTCACTGGTTATTTAAAGGTATTGAAATGCTTTTTGTAAGACTGAACAGATTACATGTTGTATCTTGGAAAAATTCCATTTTTTTATAATTACATCCTCTCCTCCCCTCATCAAATATCTCTTGGTGTTACAAGAGGATGCAGCAGTCTTCTTTCTGCTGGTCTAGATATCTGGGTAGTGCTGCTTCAATCTCATCATGGTCTCTCTGAAAGAGAGATTCAAGTTGCCCAAGATGCAGCATGATCTCTACATCATTCCTGTGACATTGCTGCATATGGAGAGAAAAAAGGGTTTGAAATTAATACTCAGGCAGAGGTTCCACTTTTCTCCCTGCTTAAATAAAAGCACAAATCTGTTGGTTTGGCTTCCTCTGTTGTCACTCGTTCGCTACTGTGTAATCACTCCCTGGAGCAGGGGGAGGTTCAATACTTTTATTCTAAAAATATTTGGAGATCATTTTAGCCAAAATGCAAACCACCAGTATCCCATTAGTGGTGGGAATGCTTTCAGAGCAATGACCAGCTTGTGCTTGCAGTTTGATGAGCTCTTAGATGGCATTTTGATAAGCAGAATCCAGGAGGGGGTTGTTACTGTGGTAGCTGCTCAAAGAATCGCCAAGATTGTACTGAATGCAAACAAGAGGTGTGTGACTAGAACCAAACCATTCAGCCACCTGATGTATCCTGGTTTGGGCTGGAGTGGAGCTGTGTATTTTAATATGCTTTTCTGTGAATGCAATGTTTTCTGGTGAGAAGTACTCACAAGCCTATTACTTGGAAGCACAGGCAGATCCTCCTCTAGAGCACCAGTTTGGTCTTTGCAGTCTAATAGTCAGCAGTGGGTGCTGGTGGCCATTTGAGAGGAGAGCCTAGTGAAGACATTCACATTCATGGTGCCAAATGCACCATGCCACAAGTGAAATTTCCATCACAAATGACACTAGAGGGGGATCCTCTTGCCAGTTTCCACAAAGAAAAAATTGGATTGATGAAGAAATGAAGCCACTGTTTCTCACCTGGGGCACTCACAAATTGGACAGGGAGACTTGAGGAAAGGTTCATCATACTTCCCTGCAAGTAGCAGAACTATAACCTTTTTTCCATGTCTAATACTTTTCTGTGGCACTCAGTCTGCCTCCTCTTAGAAAACTGAACTCTCTGCTTTGGTGGCAACCAGCCTGATTCCTCACTGCTTTGTACATTTCTAGAGAGGTAGATAGTGATTTAAAGCAGTGCTATTTATCAGTAGTATTGTCTCTATATGCTCCTTTTTGTTTAGGAGTATGGAATGGTTTACGAACCAAGGAGTGAATAATGACACCTGTAGCTCCCTCTCTCCTTTTTACTTCTTATTTTTCTCTGGTAAATGCACGTGGCTTTAAACAGGAATAACATCTTCTGATATTGATTCCAAATTATTCCTTTGGTGAAATCCAGCTCTACTAATGTACCTCTTTTGCAGAAAGATGCTCAAAACTTTCAGAGGAATATCTGTACCAGAAAAAGAAGGCAAAAAAACATGGATCAAAGCCCCTAGGTCATCTTAATCTTGCCACTATGGAGCTCTACAGGTAGGACTTGGTAGTTAGACCATTGTGTATATATTCCAGGTGTCAGGAACCTCTTGCATGATTTTATCATACTGGTTGAGGCCAAGGCTTCAGAAGAACAGCTAGAACCCTGGCACAGCACAGTGCTCTGCATCACACCCTGTCACCCTGTGCAGCCAAAGAGTGGGAAAGAGAGAGGATGGACAAGACATGACACCCATGCTGTCTGACATAGTGCTACAACTTCTGCTGGGGGCTAAGAATCAACTCTCATGTTTTATTCACCCAATTTGCCTTTCTGCACTTATCTCTTCACTCCAGAAGCTGTTGCATTTCCTGTTCTTTAGGGCTGTGCTGCAGTGCTCACATTTCCACGGAGTACCCTCATGCAGGGATTGATCGGCAGTGGTCACAAGTCCAGCTTCTCTGGAGTGAGGCATCAGAGAGACAGGGAGATGTAGGATCATCTCATTTGATCAGTCTGTTTTGTTATACTGAATATTTGATTTTTCAATAGCCAGCTCCTGTGGAAGGAAATGAAAATAGTAGAAATTCATCTTCTTGTCCTTTTTTTCGCCTTTTTTGGTAAGATTTTAGGTTTGACTCATCTTTCCCAGGCTAATTGTCAAGAAACTGACAGATCAGTCATGGTTGACAAGTGAGTAATTGGGAGAAGAGAGGGAGTGCAGCAGGTGTCAGTACTAATTTGGTAAAACAACAACAACACAAAAAGTAGAGAGTGGTATGATAGTCACTTACACAGTCATGACGTTACAAGCTTTACATACAAAACATGCAGGTTTTTACAACTCTTAGAGCATTAACTACTAACCAGCCACGCCAGGTCCGTTTCAAAGGTGACCTACAAGTTCACCAGAAGAAGATAGTTTTGAAACTCTTAACAGGAAGGATCAGTTCACTATCCTGCTGGAGAACTGGACAAAACTTAGTTGCTGGGCACACAGAACAGTGCTTGCAGGGAGCAGTCCTGGCTCTGACTTGGCTGTGCTAGGCTGGATCATCAGGGATGGATAGCACAGCCAGAGCTGGAGCATTCAAACACTGTTGCTCTGCCAAGGTCTCCATTGCCCACAGCTGCCCTAATTCTCCCAAAGTGTGATTCTGCCCACTCCATCCTCATTGCTAAGAGGCTGATTTTACAGCAAAGCCCAAACCTCACTTGCTGAGTGGAAGAAATGAGTTTTGCACCTGGAGAATTCCTCTAGCTCTGAAGAGAACAGTTTAAGAGGCTGCTGTATTTTAGAAATCAAATCCTTGGAAATAAATTCTTTTAGTTACCTGCCAAATCTGCCCCTCTGAGCTCTGTATTTCCTTGCTTCAATCTCAGATGTCATGGACACTGCCTCAACAGCAACCAGTGTTCTCATTTGGATCCCTGTAATGGTGTTAGTGACTACTGGCCAAACAATAGATTCTACTGGCAGACTCTTAAGATGTACTTTTGCTCTGAAGTAGCTGTACAAATAGCATTGCATCATTTCACATTTATTTTCTGCTAAAGATTTCAGTATCTTACATGCTCTATTAAAAAAAAGAAAAAAGCTTTTTTTTTTCACCATCTAACTGCCAGTCCTCAAGATTCACCAGGGATTCAAAGAAAAGCCAATTTTTTTCTTGGCTTCTGCATAGTTATTAGGTATACAGAGGCTGCAGAACAATTTCTGCTCTGTCTTTCTTCCATATAACCCCTACTATCTTGAACACTTCCCTTCACTTTCATGCATGGATTATTTGAGGTGGAGGGAGCCTACAAGGCAGCTCGAGGGAGCAGTTGTGTTTCTAAGGGATTGGAAACCCTCTCCCAGAGCTACAAGGTACTGAAGCTCCTCTCTGACTCAGACCTCAGCAAATTACCTCCAAACACCTGCATCTCCAGTATAGATCAACTATGTGACAAATTTTGTAGTTCTCACTTTCCAGGATGTAAGTATTAGTTATTGAAAACATGTTTGGGTTGCTTTTTTCTCTCTTCTTTAAATGAAAGAGGCATCTCCACCAGCCATATGGAGCAGCTCCTGCCCTGCACAGCTAGTATTTGGTGGGCAGCACATCCATTCAACCTTTCAGAACACAGACCTTAATTCAGCTGGGAAGAGAGCTGACAGGCACCTGTGCAGCAGATTTAAATCAGAGGCAAAAACTCAAGCAAGATAAGGCAATTGGAGGTAGTCAGCAAAGTCATGCTGACCTTCTGCTGGTAGTACTGCAGCCCCAAGCATGACTTTGGGTGCTGCATCCTCAGGGATGACAGCACCGGGGGAAGCCAGCAGGTCCTTCCCGATGGCTGCCTCTGCTCTGTTGCTGCCCGATGGAGTGTTATCACTATGACAACCTACAAGTATAGGATGTGCACAGCAGCAGGAGCTCCAACTGACCCTGCTTGTGTATGCATGGCTGAAAGCTGGGCTCCCCTGCCCGGAGAGGAGCAAAGAACAATGGATCCACAGGTGACTCTCCTTAGACTATCCTGTCAATTGCTCATAAGTTTGGGATGTAAGGCAATGTGGGAGCTTTAAAAACACTGAGTAGCTAGGCGTTTAGATCATATCCTCTGTGACATGGTAAGGGAAGGCTCATTTTTCTCCTCTGTTTCTAAAGTCCTTCTTTAGGGAAATACTTTTAAGAATATAAAGCTGCACTTCAAACTCTTGCCTTCTCCAGTCTGTTCAAAGGTAAAATGCTTCCAAAGCTGGTGTACTCTGCCTGTGTCTGTGTGTGTGTGTGTGTGTGTGCATGCACGCGTTACTTTCTTTCACTACTATGACAGCACATGCTCCTCTAAAGCTCTTCACAGCATCAGAAATACAACTCCTCCCTCCAGTGCCCTGGGTGTGTGTGTGTGGTTTGGGCTTTCTGCTTCGGCTCACTCCCCTCTGCTTGCCGGGCTGACAGTCACCACTCTGCTCCACATCTCTGGGCTTCACAAGGAGGGGAGGAAGATCAGGGAATAACCAGGAGCAGGCACACAACTGACCTACGGAGCCATCGATAACTTACTCCCCTCGCAGCACAATTGCATAGGGAGGGGAGGAGGAGGAGAAGGGGGGAAAAAAAAGAAAATCCAGAGAATTCTAGCCTTGCAAATGTAGTGGAACTGAGCAGTCGGAGTTCACTTGCTCTAGAAGAGCAGAGAAGAAAGAGGACATTAAATCAAAAAGAAGCGAGAGAGGGCTGTAGCTTTTTTCCTGACAGCAGCAGTGTGTTAAGAGGTAAAATGATTCCTCCGAGCAGCACCACTGAAGTCAGCGTGGATAGTGTGGAGAAAGAGAATGAAGTGGAGCAGCCCCCATCTCCAGCATCAACTACAAGCCAGGAATCAAAGGTACTCAGAGAATGAGATGGGTTTGTTTTTTTTTCCACTCTTTGTTTTGAAGAGAGATGTGTTGCTTTGATTTTTATTTGGAGCCCTGTGCTAGGCTCAGCAGTAAGGGTGCTATGAGCCAGCCCGGATTGCAGTGCCTGCTCTGACACTCCTCCTTCTGAATTCTCCCTGTCACCTGGGCAGTTCAGGAGTCTGGATTGGGAAAATACCTACTTCTTGAGATGTTTGGGGTTAGAGATATTTACTTGTGCTTCCTTCTCATCACAGTAAGGGCCTGGGGGGAGTGGTGGGGCTCAGGAAGGGGATCAGTGCCAATAGATTTGGTTAGCTATTTTCACATCAAGCATTAGATCACTTAAAGGGTTTTGTTCCTGGTTGGAAAGATAGGGTTTTTTTTACTCAGAGGTTCAAAGAGAATTTTTCCTAGGGTTTTGGGGTGTTTCGCCTGCCTCACCTTTCTGGCAAAACCCATCAGTGAACTTTCACTGTTTAATGAGCCAGCAGTTGAAACAGAATGTGACAGTTTTGGCACAATAATCCTTATGTACACCACCCAGAAAATGATTTTTTTTTTTTCACAGCCTTTTATTTAGCAATTCTAAAATGTGGGTCAATTTTACTTTCCTGAAAACCAGCTCAAATGGCATGACCTCTGAATTTTTAATTGATTTGCATATAAAAAGCTTTTCCACTTGCCAATATGGTACTTGGAAGACAGAGAGGTAAAGGGAGAAATGTAGTAACCTTATATAATGAATGTTCATTGCTGCTTTCGTGGATAATGTGCTTTTCCTGATCCTCTATTTCTTACTTATGATTGATGTTATGATAGCACCTGACATCTTCCTGTGAACTTCATAGTGATGCCATGTGCTGTGTAAACATGTAAAACCAGGGAGATCCTTGTCACTGGGAGCTTTCAGCTGAGCAGAGCCTTAGGAGGTAATGTATGAGCAAACCAGCTACTTGACAGGGAAGGTTTGTGCTGGCCTGAGCTTATAGGCAGTGTTTGCCTGGGTCTAACGTAGGAAGACTGCTATATTATTCCATAGTTACAGCTAGGTTTCTGGAGTGAGTCAAAATTATCTGTCTGTGTGGGTAGAGTTATGACGTGGGACTTCTTTATTTTATTATTTTTGCGTAATTAGATGCTATACTCGAAGGAGGAGAGCTAAGGTAATCCCTGTGTAAAACAGCCTCTTTAAAAGAGAAGAGCACTCCCGGCAGCAATAGGATACACTATTCCCTGTACACATTCAGCACTACTGGGACACTGCTGCAGTCTTCCTGGTTAATGGGCAACAAAAAGTAAAAGGTTATTGGTTTAATCCCAGGCTCTGGAAGGATTGGGTTGATCGGTACCAAATACCTCCCTAAGGATCACTTTTTTGTAACTGCTGAATTGTTATTGGGCTAGTGGGATGCTCAGCCCCCCAGTGAGGTCCCAAAAGTCACTGGAGCCTTCACCACACTGCCAGCACCAGCTCCTCGAGTGTGCTGGGCTGTGTGCTACCTATGCTCCCAGCTATGGCCCTCAGTCAGTGCCAGGAAAGCAGTTATGGAGCTTGAGGTGCTGCTCACATGGTCAGGCATTTGGTTACAATGGTGCTTGAGGGGCTTTGCCACTGGGTCACAGAAGGCTGTGCCCAAGACAAACTGACCAGCAAGAATCCTCCATAGAGAGAAAGTGAAGCGCTGCATGTTGAGTTCCTTCTTGCTCTTCATGCATCCATGTGCCTGCATGGATAACAACAGGAATTAGGCACATCTGGCCAGAGAGCAAATACGCTACAAACTGGTTTATAATAAAATGTTATTATCATGAATTGTTCCAGTCTTGTGAGCATGTGAAGGGAGATGCTGGAACAGGCAAAAGCTATGACTGTGCAGTTGTTGTTGGTACTTGCATAAATATATATTTTGGTAAACATACAACCTGCATATTTGCATCTTAGGAGTGCAAATATGATCAGAAAGCATGCTGTATTGTCATTTCAGTAGATGGAGTCAATAGAACCTTCTGATCATAGGGGAGTGAGATAAGCTTGCTTTTTCTGGTCCTAGTAAACAGCAGGAAGATTTCATAAAGATGTTGTTTGTGCTTGTTTGGTTGGGTTTTTTTTTCTAAGATAATTGCTGTGCTTCAAAAGCTAAAGACTTTGACAAAGGCATAAGTCCAGTGCGTGCCAAGGGCCTGTGAGCAAGCTTTTATCCTGTGGTGTTCCCTGCTGAGGGAGCTATCCTGTCATTCACAAGAGGGCTAAGCTTGCTTCAAGTGCTCTCTGTGGCATAGGTTAACAAGTTCCTGTTTGCTGCAGTTAATGCAGAACAGTTTGTGCAGTACCTAATTACCCCACAATGACTTGTTTCTGTGGCAAAACACTATTATGCCTCCAAATATAGGAACAGAAACAACATGGGTAACAGCAGCCTTCCAAATGCCTTTGAAAACGTTTCAGTGGAAAAAACAACGTTGAACAACTAGTGCAGAACTAATAACACAACAATCTTGCTTCCAGTCCTGTGTAATCGTAGACAACTGTGGCATGTAGTCCCTTCTAGTACCAAAATCCAGAAAAAGTTTCATCTAGCACACTCCAGACTGTACTCAGAAGATGACACAGAGGAGATACTGCAATTCCTGACTAGTGTGAGTCTGAGAGGCAGAACTTCAGGCTACTAGCATTTAGCTGAAACTTGGAAGAATGCCTCCCGTGTTAGTCACGTGCCCCTATCATAGGAAGAGACCAGCTCATCCTTTAGTAAATGCTCAAACCTCTCACCACTTTTTCTGATGTGTATTTACAGCTGAGCACACCTGGCTGCTGCAAGCTGAAAGAGTAAACTTTTATACATAGACTCACAGAATTGTCAGGGTTGGAACGGACCTTAAAGCTCCTCTAGTTCCAATCCATCTGCCATGGGCAGGGACACCTGGCACTAGAGCAGCTTGCTCCCAGCCCCAGCCAGCCTGGCCTGCAACACTGCCAGGGCTGGGGCTGCCACCACCTCTCTGGCCAACCTGGCACAGTGGCTCAGCACCCTCCTGGCCAACAACTTCTGTCTAACAGCCAACCTAAATCTCCCCTCCTCAAGCATGTATCCATTCTCCCTAGTCCTATCACTGCCTGACATCCTAAACAGTCCTTCCCCAGCCCTCTTGTAGCCCCTGCAGATCCTGGAAGGCCACAAGAAGTTGTCCTGGGAGCCTTCTCTTCTCCAGACTGAATAATCCCAACTGTCTCAGCCTGTCCTCATAGGAGAGGTGCTCCAGCCTCTGAGCATCCTTGTGGCCCTGCTCTGGACAAGATGCAGCACGTCCAGATCTTTTTTGTACTCATCATGAGCACCTTAACACCTGGACTTTTAGTTCAACTGCTCAGAATGAGGAGATTCAAATATACTTTCAATCCACCACATTTCTTGGGCCCTAAGAGCAAATCCACTTACATGTTCTGAGTACTTGTTTGCCTTATGGCATAGTATATATGTTGCTATAAAATGTGACTGAGTCTATTGGGTTAGGTGTCCTCACCTAGTTTACACATAGTACCTCCAGTGCATTGTCTTGTTCCTGTGACTTCAAATAGGTGTCTGAAGGGTAGCAAACAGGCAGTGACTGAGGCATCCTGTAGCACTGTATATACTGCTGCTCTGCTAAAAAACTGGTTAAGTGTTACAAAACTAATCATTAATTCATGAAATTAATTTATTGGCTCTTGAAAGCATTTTCTTCACACCTTAGTATGACTTGTGTGGATACTTGAAGTTGACTAGAATAATTTTCTGAGGGTACTGTACAAATACATGTAATTGATAATTTTATTGCATTCATATGTTTATAGTTATGGCTCCTACCTATTTGGGTCCTTCACATCTGGCTTCCAAGAAGGCAAACCACCAGTTTGCCAAAGATTTTTATAGACTTACAACTCAGCAAGGGAGGAAGTCAAGAGCTAATGAAAATTTCCTCCTGGTGGTAGCAATTAAGGACACACTGCACACGTGTGCCATCACTAACTTAGCAATATAAGCTGAAATCTAGTGGCAGCAACCAGAGATCGTGTTTCTGATGCCTCTTATGTAAAGATACCTTGCAAGTTAGTAAAGAAATCTAAAATTTGATGGAATATGTGTCTAAAGCAAAAGATTTCTACACCTAGCAATATTTCTTTATATTTTTGACATAGTTGGCACCTAACTCCTGTTAGCTTTATCCTTCTTATATCTAACATTTCTATATGAGGAGGAAAGAGTTCATCTGCTGATTCCTTTAAGTGTGAGCGAAGTGTTGTGAAAAAAGCCTGGGAGTATTCCTAGACAATAGTTTGTATTTTAGAGAACTCTCTTAGCATTTTTAAGTTTCAGAGGGGTCCTGAGCATCTGCAGTGGTTGAGCTAGTACCAGCAGGGTTAGTCAGCACTGCTGATCTTCAACATGTTAGTGTTTCAAGTCCATTAAGCACCTTTCAGGCTCTCTCCTACACCCCACAAGGGATATTAAGCCCTGCTCCTACAATTGCAGGCAATCTGCCATCTGAAAGTCACTTACTTGGGGTATCAGTGGATATCTGTGAAGACCAAGTGGTTTATTCACAGCTTTGCCTATTTCCATCTACTTTATTTTGTCCTCTAAACCACAAATTCATGGGTTTATGTGAGGCTTCAAAACCAGGTGTTTAATATTATATACTGAATTAACATAAACAGTTGGAAACGCTTTGGATTTTAATAGGATAGTGTGGAATTTAAATCATGTAGGATTTGTGCTATGCTGTTAAATAGAGATCTTCCTCACTTAAAGAGTTAATACTTTATGAGGCTCTGTAGATGGTTACTCATCAATTAATATTTTAAAAGGGCAGGGAATATGGTGTACAGTTAGTATTTCACCCTCTGCACCAGTGATAAATATCCATTATGTAAACTACTGCTCTAGCCTTCAAAAGAACACCAAACAACTTAAAAAAAATCCTGTGAAGAGGGAAAGAAAAACCCACTTCTCCCTTTTAATCTTATCTCCATGCCTCTGCATAAAATGGTGAGTAGGGGAAAGAAAGCAGCTGAAGTAGTTTTATGCGTTTTGATGAAGCATTAGAACAAATTATGTACAGGGATATTTCATTAATAGTAGGAAAGTAATACTCTCCCCTATATACAATTTTCTTGAGCAGACCTGTTCTTGTATTTACATTTATTTTGACTTTTTTCTCTTCCTTACTCTTTCATGGATTAAAACACTCTGGTATTGTTTTTGCTTTGATATATATGTCAGCTCAGTTCCTAGGCACGTTGAGATGTCTAAAACAAAACAGAAAAGTGATCAGTTCATTCTCTTCTACACACACTTTTGACATTGCCAAAATAAAGAAAATGTCTAATACCTTTCAACAACTGAAGATGCCTTGACTGAAATCTAGTGTGGTTAAAAATGGATTTACTAAAAAGTGCACATTTTTACTGCAACAAACCAAGTTGTTTTGAAAGCTGACAGACAGTCCAGTCCTACTGTCTCAGGCTCTTATGCTGTATTCTTTTTCATAAAGGAATCCTGTTGAATTCAGGGTTTCCTAGCACTTTTAAAAGGCTCTCCCAACACCTGGTTGCTCTTAATGGCTAAGGGATGCCCTTTGCCTCTTGCTCCCTTGTAACTGCAGTCTAAGTTTATTTCTGGCCAGCTTGTGTGACATTGTAATTTTGATAATGTTGCTTTAGCTTAAACATATCTTTTTCATTCTTCCATCATATAAGAATAGACTTTCATATCTCTCTCTATTAATTTCCATTTGATCCAGGAAACATTTTCTGTCCTCATCTCGAGTTGTTTGTATCAGGTGTAAGGAGCACAAGCTTGCAATTCCACAGCTGAACTTCATCAATTTCCATGACCTCATCTCTCAGCTCCCAAGCCTCCTCAGCTTTGACAATGCCTCCAACCTTGTTTCAGAGGGAAATGGTCATGACATGCCTAATCTTTCCATCAAACTCAGTAATAAAAATAGAGAGAGCAAGGCTGACCCTAAGACTAGGCCAGCTTTGTTCTTTGAAGAACTCCACCAACATTCTTTCTTCAACCTAGTACTTTTTCTTTCAACAGTAACCATCTCTTATTGAGATATCCTTAAAATTACTTCACTACTTCCTGTCTTTTCAATATTGGCTAAGACATTCCTTTTGGTAGCATACTCAATAATTGTCATAAAATCCAAATAGAATCTATCTTTGACCTGAAACAATTTAGGTCTAGACAATTTTCGTTGTCTAGAAAATTGTTACTCTTAGCCAAGACAACTGGTCTAGAAGGATCTACTAGTTTGGGGTTTATTGGTTTTGGGCATTGTTGTTGTGTTGTTTTGTATTTTTATTTGTTTGTTTCCTTTTTGGCAAGCACTATTGAGGTCAGCTCTACAAATCTGTATTTCCTGGGGTTGCTTTTCCTGCTTCTTGATACAGACTTCTACCTTACTTGATATCATTTCTCACTTGATGAAACTTACGAAAACTTGTTCCTAGACTTCCAAATGTAAAGATTTGTAATGGAGATTAACTGGTTTCTTCTCTCCCTTTCACCTCAGCAGACACCCTGAACTGCTTTTTTAATATCATACCATCCATTTCTGCAACCTCATTCCTATTATTCCTATTATTTTGCCCCAAGATCATTGTTCGGGGAAGAAAGTGAGATGAAGTGTTTCTTGAAGTTCTGAGCCAGTCTTTTGTCACATCCTTAATAGACCACAGCCTGTTTCTTCTTTTCCTTTCCCTAGCCTGAATCAATCTATTGACATTTCCTTAGATACCTTTTGCAGGGAACTCACTCAGCTTTTCTTGACAGTTAATATGCTAAGACCTAAGGAACTCTGCCTGAAAGCTCCAGTTTTATTTGCACATCTTTTTATTTTTCTCTTTTTCTTTCTCTTATTCACCTCCCCACCATTCTTTGTGGACTTTTGGCTTATTCCAAGTTTCCTTTTTGAGGTAATTCTTTTCCTGCAGTTTGCAGAAGCACACATTCACAGAATCTTTTTATTTCTTTTCATTTCATATTCATGTTTAATTTAATAGGTTTGCCTTGAAGAAACTCTATGCCTCTTACTCATCCAAGCACATCCAAGTGTCTGACCATTTCTTATGAGTCATGTTTATCAATGAAGCATATTTCTAACCTGATAACCTCAAGACTAGCAAAGGCCAAGGCTGTTCCACAGCCTATGGTCATCAGGGTTCATGAGCCCTCCACACATAGTAAGAGCCAGCACACAGAGACCTATGTACACAGCTCTGCTGCTTTCCAGACCACTGCTAAGAACTTCATACCTTCAGATATATGCTAGCTTGTGTCCTCTCTCTCGCTCCAAAGTGCAATGTCATCTAGAATATATTCTGAAGGAGCTGGGAGTGTTGAAGGCTTGGAATTTCATCAAGGGAATGTAGCATCAAAAGCTATCCTCCTGAAATCCAAAACAAGGCTTAGAAGTTCATTTTTCCCCTCACACTCTATTTAGTTTAAATGGAAGTAAATCATAATAACCTGATAAGAAACTGTCCAAAGAAAGGCAACAAAGCTGATGAGGGGTCTAGAGCACAAGTATTATGAGGAGAGGCTGAGAGAACTGGGGTACTGAGTCTGGAAAAGAGGCTCAGGGGAGACCTTATGTCTCTCTACAACTCCCTGAAAGAAGGTTGTAGTGAGGTGGGGATTGGTCTCTTCACCCAAGTAGCAAGCCACAGGATCAGATGAAATGGCCTCAAGTTGCACTAGGGGAGGTTTAGATTTGATATTCAGAAAAAGATTCTTCACTGAAAGAGTGGTTAAGCATTGGAAGAGGCTTCCCAANCTAGTAGGTCCCCCTGAAGCCTTCTCTTCTCTAGGCTGAACAATCCCAGCTCCCTCAGCCTGTCCTCATAGCAGAGGTGTTCCAGCCCCCATGTTGATGTGGTGCTTAGCAAAGTGGTTTGGTGGTGGACTTGGAAGTGTTAGGTTAGTGTTTGGATGTGATGATCATAGAGGTCTTCTCCAACCTTAATGATGGTAGGATTCTATGGTTCCTTATATGATGAGCATTTCTCTTATTGTTCACCTGAGCCACTGCTGTATACTCCTCATAGGCAGAAGATTGCATATTTGATAAATATGTGCTCATGTTTGTCAGGCAGCAGGCTAATCTTTTAGATGTGCGCACGAGTTCAGTATTTAGTCTTGCACAACTTCCAGAACCAGTGTTAAAGGAGCACTGTCTTTTCCAGGCAAGTGAGTGTCTGTATTCTAGCTGAAGCATAAGCAAATTTCCATGTTCATTAGCAAAGAGGACCAGCTGTAGAAATGAGGAATCCATGTGTGAATGCCTGAAATAGCTCGACTTTGTTTTCCTTTGAGATGTGTCTCTGCTCAAGGAAACTCCCCTGATTCAGTAGACCAACTGATATAGTACATGTTGCTTGTCACGGAATTCAACTCAGGAACCCTGAAAAACATATTTACAGTGGATGTCTGAAAAGAGATTGTGTTTTTGACATCAGCAGGTCAACATGACAACTGGCTTGCATATCCTCTGCAGCATTTCTTAGCTGACCTGTTTTGAACTGATGGGAGTATTTTGCTAAGCACTGTCAAATGAAAGCGTTGCACTTTAGGGGCTGCAGTAGTGAAACTTAACAAATAAGATAGCGTGAGTAATTGTGAGTGCAAGGTGTTTCCCAGCCACAGGAAGCTGCAGGTTCAAAATGGAATTGTACTGAGCCCTTTAGGCAAGTAATAGTGACAACATGAGCACTTTTCTTTCCTGTAGACCAAGTATGCTCCATTTCTGAGTGCCATTTAGAAGTTTTATTGAAATGCCACACAGGCACTGCATTATTAATAAAGATCATTTGAGCAGTCTATAGTCTTCTGAATAGAAAAGCAAAATGCAGATGACCTAGAGCAACTGATGATTAGGTTTAATTCAGAAAGGAGCAAAATACTAGAAACTAGTGTTCTCAGAGCTATTTAAATCAGCATTTAGAATTTGTTTTTCTTAGCTTCTTCATCAGAGTAGTAGCTTCTTCATCAAAGATGTGTAGGCTACAGAGGCTCGGCTCACATGAGAGAGCAAAGTCAACCTGACAGACTGTTACACAAAATACTGTTGAGTGTGATGCACATACTGAAGATGTGCATCTTCATTACCCTTATATTTAACTGCATGTGGTTTTTACAAAATTTGCTTATGCATATTGAAGGAAGGCTTCAGCTTTTGTTGGCCAAGAGTCAGATTTCTGACATGATGGATACAAACCACTTCCTCAAACATCACATATGTGAATGTACTACTCATTATTGAATTGCCAGCATTTTCCCTGCCAGTTTAAATGCTGTGATAGTAATTCTCAAAACCAAAATGTCTTAGGATTGAACTGAAAGGTTGAAAACCTTGACCCCGTCTCACTTGCCTTTGTGCATACCAGGGTGAGAAATGGCCTTGGACTGGTCATCTCTGGCCTCACAATTAAACAAGGTATACTAGGCAAGATGCAACACAGTAAACTTAGCAGAATGCCTCTGACTTCCATGCAGTTAAATGGAGGATCCAGCTGTTAAGACATTTAGGTCCACATGTGTCTTTAAAATGTACAACTGTTATTTAGCAACCAGCATCCATCAAGTAAAGGATCCAGCATACACAATTTTTGTTGTTCCTCTTTGTGTACTTATTTATATTATTTATAAGTTTGTGTACCTTATTCCTAACTTATGTTTACACATCCCTTTTAATTCAAACTGTCTTATTTAGGAGTTATTTACAGATAAACATAAGGTGAGTTGTAATGCTTTGCCAGACACTTCTGGTAACAAACGTTCCAGTGAAATGTGTGCTTGTCTTTTTTCTTCTTTTTTTAATGTCAAAACTTGTGGGTTTGAGGAAATATTTAGTTTTCTTGATTGTGTAAATTCCTCTCTAGAAGCTGTCCCTGTCTGCAGATGAAACTTTCAGTCAAAAGAGGAGAAAAATGCATCCTAATTTAAATCATTTAGATTCACCTGTAATTAGAGACCGGCTTTAGGCAGTTAGGAGTTAGGAGTTCAGTCTCCCTATGTTATAAATGGAACACAGACTGAAATTGTTTTATTAAAGGTGATTTGGATGAAAAGTCTGTCTTATGTGCTCTACATTAGCCTCTCTGTGGGGAAATCTTTTTCGGGCGGGGGGGCGACGACGACATCTGCAGCCGAGTTAAAAGCTTGAATTTAAGTAGGGTGAATACCGCTGTGAACCTGTCAGAGAGAGGTCTTGAACTTTGGCTACAAAATCTGGCCAGTCATCTGTTGCCTTGGCAGGTTAGTCTGTCTGACTTTCCCCTTTTCTGCCCACAGCTCTTTCAAAGACATTTCGAAAGGCTACAGTTGTTTTTTATGTCAAGGTGGAACAAAATCATTCAGACTTTGAAAGTTTTGGCTGTGTGGAACTGCTGTTTTCCAGCCAGCCCTATAATGGAAAGTTATGCACCTATGACAAGAAGAGAGAAAAATGTGAGCCTATCCAAGCTTCAAAGTGTGAAGTGCTGCTATTAAGCTGTAGCCAGAAGATGAATTGTGTACCAGTTTCATGAAGTATGGGCACACAGGAGTCTTTGGCAGGTTCACAGCAGTTAGAGCTATCTCCTGTAGTTAGTTGTAGCAGTTAGAGCTATCTCCTGTAGTTAGTTGTAATGACAAATGGACTTCATCCTCCTGGCTGTTAAAGATCCAGTAAACTTTGCTTGCTAGCTCATCTACTCACTCTCTGCCTTTCAATGTTTCTCTCTTCTCTCTATTCCTATTCTCACTCAAATGCTTTAATCCAGGACCAGGCTCTCTGCTACAATGAGCCAATGCAAGGTCTGTCTTTACAGGAATAACTTTCAGGTTTCCTTTGCCAAGTTTAAAGATTCGTGTTAAGAAAATGGATGGTGGTTCTTCTGTTAGGGGAAGGCACCTGTTATAAGCCCTGTGTGGATGCTAGCACTCATGCTCTAAGTACACTTGCAAAAAAGCAAACTCTGTAGTTTGCACTTCGCTTTCCAGCTGTACCCAAGCCATGTTTGCTTTATGCACAAAGAAATGCCTTAATTTGCATTTCAGTTTTGTTATGTTGTCCAATGTTACGTGGTCCATTTCTTGTATGTGGCTACCTATTTATCTTTTGTTCTCTTTGTATCATAGAATCCTAGAATGGTTTGGGTTGGAAGGGGACCTCTGGAGCTCATCTAGTCCAACCCCCCTGCACTGGGCAGGGACATCCCCAACTAGATCAGCTTGCCCAGAGCCCTGGCAAACCTCCCCTTGAATGCCTCCAGGGATGGGAACTCAACCACCTCCCTGGGTAACCTGTGCCAGTGTTCCACCACCCTCGTGGGGAGGAACTTCTTTCTAATGTCCAGTTGAAATCTACTCATCTCCAATTTAAAACCATTGCCCCTTGTCCTTTCACTGCAGGCCTTTGCAAACAGGCCCTCTGCAGCCTTCTTGGAAGTTCCCTTTAGGTACTGAAAAGTCACTAGTAGGTCCCCCCGAAGCCTTCTCTTCTCCAGGCTGAACAATCCCAGCTCCCTCAGCCTGTCCTCATAGCAGAGGTGTTCCATCCCCTGAGCATTCTCGTGGCCTCCTCTGGACCTGCTCCATCAATATGTATATGAAGGAAACTATACGTATATTTAAAAGCTAGGAAATGAGGTGATAGAAAATATTCTTTATGCAGAAGAAATTAAGTTCTCTTCTTAGTGTCCTGTGCCATTTTAGTCTCCCCCTTTGTGGGTTAGGTAGCTGAAGGCCAGTGCAGCTCAGAAGATCCTTTCTCAACTGCACTACAAGTGGAGGGCTGTTGAGCTCCTGCCTCTCCAGCAGCATAGGCTCCCACAGACTGCCCTGGGCTGCAATGTACTTCAATGACACTAGCTCTTTGAGCAGTCCCTGCCTGGTAGCCAAGAAAAATGCTCTGGATAAATGATTCCTCTGAGATTATCAAGATAAAATAAATGCTAACAGTTGTAATAGACCTACTTGAGTCCTGCTAGAATGTAGATAAATGAGAAGCTTTTCACAAAGGTTCAAAAAATGACAGCTAGGCCTTAAAACAAATATCTTAAGAGTGTGATTTGCCTCTAAGGAGAACTCAGCTATGAGGAGATGCTGGCTATAAGAAGTAGCCACTCAGTCTGGTCAAAAGGAGTCAGACCTTTTCTAAACAAGATGAGAAAGCTAACTTTTTTTTTTCCCCGGCACTGCAGGGAGCATAGTGCAATAAATACAATATTCCTGAAGTAACAATAGAGGTAATGTCATTTGGTCCTTACTGCTGCTGAATTCCAGAAAAAAAAACAACTAGCTCCTTTCCATGAGTTCTCATCCCTCCAGTAGAGCTGCATTTGTAGCCACGACTGCATGTAAAAAAAAAACAACCAACAAAGCAACAACTGGCAGGAGAAAACAAATATAAATCTCAGGAGCTAGCACTGCACTTGCTGTTCAGTTCAGCAGTGGTCAGGAGCTCTGATTTCTGCTGTTATATGTCACATTCCTTATTCAGTCCTACTCTGCTGATATCAAGAATTGTGCCTAATCTTACAGTAGAACAGACTAGACAAAGTGAGGCGCTTCATGGAAATTCCTTCTCTTATACCTGATTCATGTTCTTTAGAATTCTCTCTGTCCTAACCTGACTTTGGGTTTCTGTTATTCCCCTGCTCTCCTGCCTGAATCCTTCATGCAACCCCACGTTCCTGCTGAAGTCACTGCTATTAGCTTTGTGAGAAAAGACGTCACAGTTTTATTAGTTCAAGATACCTCTTTCCTATCAAATAAGGAAAAAAAGAATTAAATCTGTTGGTATCTTATGTCAGTAACAACAGCTCTTTTCTCTTTTCTCTCTCAACACCAAAAATATGAAATTTGGGTATGCTTTATTTATTAGGTGAGCACAAACCTCACGACAGTGTTACAAGCTTTTGCCTTTATTGTTAGCTGTTTGTGTACAGGCTTTCATTAGCAATATTTCAGAGGATTCTGAGGGACTTACAAACTCTCTCTTTTAACATTCAGAAAAAATCTGTTGTTCTTTAGAAGGAGTTATACTCTTAAATTCTCTCTTTCTATTTATGGTATTCTGTATGTAACATTCTTTTTAGAGGAAGCTAGCTATCTCTGTACAAAACCACATTTTCACAGTTCAGACAGTCATTTTAATCTTGAAACTTTGATAGAGGTAATTGGAGGAGGAAATTTGTGCAGCTGGTGAGGATAAAAATGAAATGTTTTTGTTTTGAAGGGTTGATCTTGAAACAATAGCTGGCTAAAGATGTTCAGCAACTTGCAGGTTTAGGAAAAAATATAAAAGAAATGGATTAGCTTGAGGCAAAAGGAGTCAAAGATGTGTGATAAATTCCACACATAACAATTAACATCTTCAAATATGTGTATTTACATTGTCAACTTCTTGAAGCAGTGTTTAGGCAGTGAAACACCTCCATAAAGTGTTGAGTGACAGTTTCACCATCAGGTTAAATAGATTATTCCTGTGTGGAGTTGGCCTACTCTTTATCTAGGACACTGAGCACAGTTTTTTGCTGGGCATGGCTAGTGTGTAATTACAAGAAGAAAAAAGAATGAGATGGAAACTTTGTGAACTAGTAACGAGTTCCTTGGAAATTGGTACTACAGGTGTAATTTTCCCTCAAATAATTTGGAAGTACTTCGTGAATGTAAGAAAACAACTAGAGTAGATGTGTTGAAAGGGATAAATGCATGCCATAAATTGCACTTTGAGAAGAACTTTTATGAATACATGCCAGATCTGGACTTGGTCTGGAAATAAACAGATCTCTGCCACGATGAACAGTAAGATAACTGGATGCAGAACAAATGACAAGGAAGATGTTATCAAGGCAGGAAAAAAAATAACTTGGCTCAACATTTGTTATATATCTAGTAGCTGTTGTAAGACTTTAGAACTGGAAATAGGAGATGAAGGAAACTTGGTGGATACCCAGGTGAAGCATGCAGAAGCCCAGATGAATTAACTAGCTTTGCTTGGACTGTGTTGTCAGCTCTTCCCCCATAACCAGGGCTTCAGGCCAGACCGGTGCCCAGGCTCTTATGGGTCCTGCTGGACTTGTGGTGTCTGAACAGGCAGTGCCCTGGGCTCCTGAGTGGCTGCCAAGAAATAGTGTTCAGATGATGGGGCAACGTCTTCAGCAGGGATTGAAAGAGATGGAAGTCAGCAAATTTGCTACCAGATTGTAAAAATATGCACGAGAACGGGAAGGGAACTGTGAAAAGGAAAAATGGGAAGCGAATCAGCAAACACTGCTAATATTCTCTAAGGCACAGGTTCCTACCCCCTTTCCCACTGAGAAGAGTTCGAAACAGAAAGACAGAAACAAGTTGTAAAATTTGGATCTGAATCTGTGAACAGGCAGTGAAGGAGAGTGCAGAAACCTATGGGATCAAATAAGCCAAAATATCCATGTTTGAGGGCTTTTCTTAAGCCAGTAGGTCTTTAACTGGAAAAAGAGGTAACGCCAGCTCAGAGTTAAAGCACAGTAGCTAAGCAAGAGGTGTGGGCAGACTTAATCACAAAAAGCAAGTGTCTAGGAAAGACAAAAGAAGAAAGCAGCATGGATGTCCCCCTGGATCTATCTCTATTTTTTTGTGGAGGAGCAGAGACTGACAGAGATGGTTTTCAAAAAAAAGAAGAGGGAATTGAGAAGAGCAGCATAAAGTTAGCCAGATCACAGGAAGCCAAAGGCATCCAGGTGTTTTTTCATGCTGCATGCAGCAAACCTTTGTTTTTAGTGCACAGTGTGAAACAGTAAAATAAGGCTTCATTTCAAAACATAAAAAAACAATAAGGCTGCCAAACCCCAAGGCCTGACTCTGGAAACATGCTTGCTGAAGTCAGCAGGAGTTCGCAGTAAGCACAGACCTTGGGATTTGGCCCAGTGACAGTAACTTTGCTGTAGAGTTGAGCACTAACATGTTTTCATTGCAGAGCAATTTTAACAGCTTAAGTCTGGAACCCCAGAAGCAGGGCTGAAAACACTGACAAAACATTAACTATAACAGCCCCCAGTAGATCTCAGTCTTTCTTTTTTGTTTTAAGAAGGTACAAATATGATTATAGAGTATGTGGGATCTGGTGCTGATGTTAATTTGCCCTTGGTTAGTATCAGCCTCCCTGCCAGATGTATTTCTGCATTTGCTTCAAGAGGCATGCTACCATTTAAAGTATTCTAAACCAGTCCTGCGAAAAAAAAAATAAAATAATAAAACACAAAAGTTGAAAAATGAGTAAATGAATGAGTGGAAACTATTGCTATAGGTAGATCAGCACTTTTTAGTGCTGTGGGATGTTTTTAAAGGTCCATGTGGGTAGTTTTGAGCTTTAATTTTGCATAAACTCAAGAGTGGAAAATAATGATGCAAAATTCCTGGATGGACAGGCAAAAGATACAATCAAGGATGATTAATCTTACATTTGCAATCACATTCACTGCAGATTATTCATGAGGAGAAAAAGAAGCAGAACTCAGGCCCTGTTATTATTCTTGAAGACTCTTAGCAGGTAGATACCAAGGTAGCTTCCTTCATCTCAGCCAAGATGCCTGGATTTACATTACTCTGAAATCCAGCTTTTTAATCTCCAAATTTCATTGTGCCACTTCCACCTCAGCAAAGATTAGTGAGTGACTAAATCAGGAGTTACCAAAGGGAAATCATTGGTGCATTTAGAAGCCAAAATGGAAAAGAGATATCCAAAGAGGGCAGGAAAAGGTGGGATTCCCAGAAGATAACAGTCCAAATTCCTTCTATGTCAAGAAGTAATTAGGTAACCCCATGTGAACCTCATCTTAATGGGGACAAAGTAGGGAGAAGATCAGCTGCTTAGCAACCAGACACCTGAGGAGAAAACCAAATTACAAAGCAAAACATTGTAAACAGGTGCTTGTCTTGAAACTAAAAGTACAGGAGGATTTAAAAAAATACTGAAATACTATTCCTAACCATCTCTTGCTTCCTTCATGAGACTTTCCTGTTGGTTTCAGGAGAAAAGACAGGAGACAGTTCTGTTGTCACCTCATGAAAGAGAGAGAGAGGAGCCACATAGAGGTCTGTAGCTGGTTATTCCACCAGCCAGCTTTCATAACTTGAATTATAAAAGATCTCCTGATGCTGGTGCTACCCATGTTGGAACAGCTGTTTAGCAGCAGGGAGAATATAATCCTGGATATAAATGTGGGATTTGTAGTCTTTCCTTCTGCTCCTGGGAGCTGCTCATTTGCTAGTTGAGGCAGGAGAGGAGATCAAAGGGACAAAACATTTTTCAAACCCTGCTATAAAACAAGAAACAGGCTTTGGTCATGGCTGAAGTGTTGCTTAGTTTGCTTTGCAATGTGTTTGGATTTATGCATATGTTCACAAGTGAGGAAGAATTGGCTATCATTGAGCTCAGCACAATGATCCCAGCAGATCTTACTTTGGGACTGTTAATTTGATCTTCTCAAATTGGATTAAAAATTTCAGAAAGCTGCAGTAAAGTTTCTCTGACAGCTTTTGTGAGTTGCTAGCTTGAAATGTTGCGAGTTTGAGAAATAGTTACTGTTCTTCCTCTCTGCTAGAAGCAGGTTGATCACAAAACATGGCTGAGGGAGATTGCAACGATTTTCCCCAGACTAAACTTGACTCAAACCTGTTAGGAGATCTGAAGAAATACCAATAGAGACTAGATCTCCCAGGGAAAGAAATGTAATATACACTCCTTTCTTTCTAGATTACTAATATAGGTCGATTTAAAAATACAGAACACCAAAATATTTGAGCACCACACACCAAATGTGGTGCTCAAAACCGCCACAACAAAATATTATTAGGTATAAAATATGAGAGTTTTGGCTAAATAAATAATTTTATTAAATGCTTTGGTTTTGATAAAAAGGCTTTAAATTTTTCTTAATTTGACATGTAAACAAGTATCACTGTATTTATATTTATTTTGCATATGTTTCCTCCTTTATACAAGCTGTTTTAAACTGTTTAAATGACTGTGAGTCTTTTGATGTTAATATGAAAATATATTTGGCAGGGAAGGTAGGATGAGCTCAGAGTAAGTCACAATTGCAGAATATCTAATGCAGAATTTACTCTCTTTATGCCTTAAGACTAAGTAGACAGTTCTGAACATCATGGAGACAAAAATAAGAAGGATTTGCCTGAGATTTGATGCCAGTTGTTACAGTTTAAAAAACTGTTTGTGTTTCTTTAAATTTATCACTCCCTGGACTGCACTATTTTGTCCTGTCACATTTTATGCTGATTTTGAACATACATAAAGGAATTTGAGGCACAAGGGAGACTTTTACTTATGTTCAGGCCTTAGAACTTTCAGCGCTTGATTTCACTCTTGTCTCACAGATTTGCTAATCCTGGTTCCTTGCAATATTAGAAGAAGATGTACTCCAAACTGCAGGATAATTTCAACCCAACTGCAGGGGAAGTTGTTGAGAACCAGATGTATTTTGCAGCTTCATTTGAAGCAAAGCAGAGTGGCAGAGAGGGACCAGGTCTGCTAAGCAAATTCACTGTTTGGCTACACATGCAGACTGCACCTCTTGATAATTTAGAGCTCTGCCAGGTAGAGACACAAATGCACAGCTGCCAAGGATGTAGTACCTCAAGAAAGGGCTGAGAAAGTGTGATTCACAGCCTCATTTGTGGAAACAGTGACAACTGAGCATCCCTTCAGATGTGCTTTCAGTCCCTGAGGCTCTTTCCAGGATGTTTGCTGTTACACAGTCAGAGCATTTCATTGTAGTTAGGACTCCACATGCGAAACAAAATCGCAGAAAGAGCCCTGCCTGAAAAGGTTTATAACCTTTATGCCTTAAGGGGTTTGAGGATCAGTGAGTGGGTTTCAAAACCAGCATAGGGCAGGGAGGAGAATCTGAGTGCAGTCATCAGCTGGAGGTACCCAAGAAATCACTATCAATGTTATTCAGTATTATAGAACATGGCTTACCTTTCACTAGTCAAGCACAGTATTGAAGCAGACAGTCTGATTATTTTTTACAACAATAACAAACATATTTGTTTTGATGCTATATGCAATCTCTTTGGGAAAACACACAAGTGTAATATGTAGCAGATTCTGCAGTAACAAACACTCCTCCTTTGCCTGTAGTGGATTAAAAGGATACAGCTTCCAAGACAGCTGGCTGGGGCAGAGACAAAGACACAATAGGGCCAGGTTCTGAGACTGGATAAATCAGCTACAACTGAAGTCAGTTTAGCTAATTCAATTTGTACTAGTAGAGTATTTGTACTATTTATTCTTTAGAATGGAGAAGGTAGAAAAGGAATCAGCTTTGCTCCCAAATTTTATCACGGATACTTTGCCAATAAACAATACCAACCTCTGAAGTGTTTGAAATATCCTTTCATCTTGTTAATGCTATATGACATGGTACTTCTCTCATCAGCAGGCAATCAGACATATTATTTATGAAATTGCATACTGGCTTTGGTCAGGTCATAATCCTATTTTTGCTTATTCAAATGCCAAAGCAGTGCATTTTCAAATCAAATCCAGAAAAGAAAAAGAAATATCCACCCTTGTCTGTTCTCCAAAAAGCACTTACTTTTGTATCTCTCACTTTTAAGAAGAAAATCATTAGCCTTCATGCTCATGACAAGAAGCCCTTCTGTTAGAGCTGGTTCCTTCTTTGCTTTTAATGGTTGTAGTTAGCTGAAGGCCAGCACTGCTGCCAGGCCACCTTCCACCCTGCTAACATCCAGGCCTTCAACAAAGCCTGCTGACATCTGGACTATGTTCTAAGGGTTGCTCATACAAATTGAATGCTCCTTGACCCAGAAAATGGGCTGTACTCAGTAGCTTAGATGCCATTCATCAAGACTTCTGTTCTTTCCCTTATTTGAAAGGCTTTTGGTTTCAGTCCCTTTTGGTAATAGGAGTTGGACTCAATGATTCTTGTGGGTGCCTTCCAGTTTGGGATATTTTGTGTGATTCTGTAACATTCCTTGTCCCTAGTGCATCTACACATCCTCTGGGCCTTAGGCATTTAAGTCCTCCTTTTATACTAATGCAAGAGTTAAAGAATTTGGAACCTTGCTCTAAGAAGGTGAAAGAAAGAAGAAATGCTTCCTTACAGAAGGAGAATGTTTCTCTCACTGCAGAGTGGGATCTGCTGACTCAGCATTTTTAGTCTGCCTAGCTAAGCAAAATAGCTACATTTTGTAAGAATTGCAAGAATCAAACTGGCTTGATGGCTGATTCTGTTAATATCCTGTATTGTTCATAATCCATCTAATGATATTATTAACAGTAGAATCCTAGAATCCTAGAATGGTTTGGGTTGGAAGGGACCTCTGGAGCTCATCTAGTCCAACCCCCCTGCAGTGGCCAGGGACATCCCCAACTAGATCAGCTTGCCCAGAGCCCTGGCAAGCCTCACCTGGANCTATTCCATTCCATATACATCACAGTCAATATAAAGCTGAGGGTCAGTGTCTGAAATTTTCACATCAAACTTGGGCCTTGGGGTGAAAAAGTTGTGCTAGAGAAATGGTGATGGTATAGGGGACACCTATGTTAACGTTTTATTTTGATTTGGAAGTGTGGTTTCAAAACAAATCTCCTGATTGTTGCTGTTTGCCCCACTTTGGTCCTTGTTGAGGTGCATAGAGCCCAGGCTGAATCACTTGGGTGTTTTCTTGTGCTTCAGATGTGCAACTAATGCATGCCAGGACTATAGCAGGCTGGGCTGGTTCAGAATCACAGAATCACAGAATCACCAAGGCTGGAAAAAACCCCCAGGATCATCAAGTCCAGCCTATGACCCAACACACCACAACATCTAAACCATGCCACTCAGTGCTACATCCAATCTTTTCTTAAACACCTTCAGGGATGGTGACTCTACCACCTCCCTGGGCAGCCTATTCCAGAGCCCAGTCACCCTCTGCGTGAGGAAGTGCTTCCTAATGTCCAGTCTAACCCTCCCCTGCTGCAGCTTCAAGCCATGGCCTCTTGTCCTGTCACTAGCTGTCATGGAGAAGAGCCCAACCCCTACCTGACTACAACTTCCCTTCAGGTAGTTGTAGAGGGCAATAAGGTCCCCCCTGAGTCTCCTCTTCCTCAGGCTAAACAGTCCCAGTTCCCTCAGCCTTTCCTCATATGGCTTCCCCTCCAGCCCCTTCACCAGTCTCGTTGCTCTCAGAGTACTCTGTACCTTGAAATGCATTCTAGGTGTCTGCTGGGTGCTCAACAGCCCGTTTCATCCTCCAGATCCACTCCTGCTGAGCCATGCTCCCTGCAAGCTGGAGAGGCAAGGGGAAAAGAGCTTCTAGCTATCAGGCAGCAGTTAGGAGCCCAAGCACATTACTCTTTGCAGGGTGGACAGTTACCTTTTTGTAATTGCAAAGCTAGGGGTTATAAAACAGCTGAAATCAAGAATATCCTCCCAGTTTCCATGGAGAGTTCTTAAACCAAAATTGCAGAAGAGTTGTGTGCTTCCAATGCTTAAGTCAAATGAAGTTTCAGTGAGAGGCAGGGGCAATTCCCATTCACATCCAAAGCAGTGGCACCTCGTTAACACTATGAATGAATTTCAATAGCTGTCCTTTTGCTGTCTCCTGTTTTCTGGTTACAGCAGCTAAGAAAATTAGGAACAGGGAAGGTGCTGCTAAGCTGTGGTTCCTCAGAGCTTCCTGCTCCCTTGAAGCTTGAACATTCAGTAACTTGAACATTCAGTAAGAAGGAGATTGCGCTCAAAGATACTAAAAACAGGTGAATCAAGCTCTGAGGCTCAGCTCTTTGCACTTACCTCTGCCTTGCCTGAGGGGTTAGTAGGTGCAGTCACTAACAGGCTGTGCGACTGATAAAATGCTTTTAACTAGAGACAAACTTTTCCCTGCCTCTAGTTTCAACTCCTAGGAAATCCTAGATTTGCTTTCAAGGGTTCACGTTTCTGAAGTGTCAATGTTGTGAAGTCTTGTGATGCTATCACGAGTCTAGAAAAACTCTTGTGCCTGTGGGATTGTATTTTTATTGTATTTAAATGGAAGGTAATTTGTAGTCTTCCTTACAGAGAAGAAAATGTGAAAGGCTTAGAAGTTTTATCTCATATACTTGTTGAAGTCTTTTTGTGCTTGGTTGAGGGTTTGGGTTTTGTTCCTAGCCCAATAGATGATGTTTTTTTCACTGAAGTATTGAGTGTAGAACAACCCTAGTGGCTGCTTTTTCCAAAGTGTTTCTTCCTAAGATTTAGCTTTGGATTCATTCACTCTGCAGAAAGAAATTATAAATAGTAAAAAGTGCCTACTTTCCTCTCTATTGCAATAGCTGGTTCCTGCCTTAGGTAAATGCTATAGAACTTCTATTAGGAGCCAGTGGCATCACCAGTGCTTTGAATCAGTTTATGGGAGATCAAAATCAGGCATATATTGCATGCCTATTTTTAATCACATTTGAAATCTTCCAATGAAAGAACAGAGCTAGGCCACAGCAAGCTTCAAAATGAGGAGATGGTGATATTTAAGTTATGGAAGTGATGCTCACTTGACTGCAGCATAATAATCACTTAAGCTTTTATGGTTTTACAGTTTATACTATCTGTACAACATCCTGCCCTTGCCCTTGCTTGTGCCAACTTTTCCTGAGTAAACAATCACATACCCGTTCCCTATTCCAAATTCTCTCATGGGCCTAGTATGAGAAAGGAAAGTTGGATCAACTTGTAGAGCCTGGTGCCAGTCTTCTGTTGGCCTGTGTAATCTCACTTATGCAAGATGGGTATAAAAGACTTTTTAACAGCAGCCAGCAAGGTTCATAATTAGCTGTGCAAAATGCTAAACATTGCCTGTGTTCTGCACTTTTGCACAGTCACTTCTGTACACACATAACCTCTCTAGGTTATAATAGCTGCAGACTCATTGGTGTTTTAGGTGTGCAATGCAAGAAAAACATGTAGGTGTCTTCCAGCCTGAATGCAAATGAGTATGAAATCTGCATTTGGGTAATGACAAGGATGCCCACCTTGTCTGGAAATGATTTAACCCCATTAATGCAGGACAATCCTCAGGGAATCTCAGAGAGGGCTATTAGCTCGTGCAGAGATGCCTGGCAGATCTGTAAATGTACAGTTGGCCGAGGTCAACTCATTCTTGACTGTGTATCCTGCTCTGACCATCGTGGTTGGAGAAGCACAAACTTCATGCCCACTTCAGTGTGTATGCATGTGTTTGGACATGCATAGCCTGAATGCTGGACTCCTCTTCTTTAGAAAACTGTTGGCTTTTCTGCCTGGGGGAGGAAAGGCTGCTGGTACATCCTTTGACTGGCAAATGACAGTGCATAGGAGAATGGGTGAGGACAGTAAATGCAGAGCTCCTTAAAATATACTGCATTCATTGTCCAAACTAGCAGGATAGCTGTTTCATGATAAAACAAATTCTGTGTTTCATTTCTTCCTGTGGCAGAAGCAGCATTTTGAAATTTAATTAACTTCATGTGGCACTGTAGAAATGGATGGCAAATCAATAATGAATGCCTTTTCAGTCACCTTGTGCTGTTGTAATTCTCTGTGTTTTGCTACACTAATTAGGTCTGACTTGAGTGAGAAGCATTTCAGGAGCAAGGGGGTTGAGTTATTGTTGAGTTCCTGGCTGTCCCTGGGGAGATGAAGTAATCTCAGTACTGAGTAACCTCAGTGATTTCACAAGCCAGTCTCTTAACATACAAGCAGAAAGGGGAAGATCTCACATTTTGTTGGTGCAGCTGTACAGTGAGTTTTATGCTCAGCTAGTCCATGATTTAGGCTTCCTCTGAAAGAGCTGCAGAAACCAGAAACTGCTCTTACCTCACACTTGGTATTTAATGACTTAATTGCTCTTATTCACACATTCCCCCAGAGGCTGAGAGTGTCTTGAAAACAGGTGAATACTTCCTTCCTTTGGAAGTATTTCTTCCTCCAGTGAACCCAGAGAGAGTGGTGGGTGAGAGTGGTACATGTGGGATGGGCTCTTGGCTCTGATCCCTACCTGCTCCTAGAACCACCATGGAGAAACTGCTCAGGGAAGAGAATGCAGTTAGCTTCCTTTTAGCAAGCTCAAACCCTGTGAACAGAAGGCAATGGCACCTCTTTGTCAGGGAGTCTATTCTGAAATGTGTGCAAGGGAGCAAGAGTGTCTCCCTTCTCCAAGAACAAGCTGCCAAAGGGGAAGAGAGGCTTCTCGCTAGGATGCCTTGAGGCTTCTGGACAACAGTGTGCTTTTGGCTGCACCATAAAAATGTGGATGGATCAGGAACAGGATCTAGGGAGAGCAAGTGCTCTGAGGCCACTAAGCCAACATGAGAGACCAGTGCCACGATTTTGGGGGAAAGTATGTGAACTACTTTCCTGTATATTAGTTTGTATTATGATTCCAAATCATCATCCTTTCTAACATAAACAGCTTCTAATATAAACCAGTCCTGCTGGTTACCACAGGCAGCCTGAGCAGCATGGAAAATTTTGCCCAGAGAATTGCAGCAGTGATTGAAGCAGTTTGGCAGACATTGGAATAACACTGAGTGAAAGGTGATATGGAGGTATGACACTTCAGAGATAGCAAACATGAAGTGGATGCAGAGCTGGCTTTCCTCTTACCCAGGCTCAACTTGGGGGCTGTTGGAGCCGACAAACATGAACATTTGTGGAGCTGGTACCTGAGAGCTTCTCTGTTTCACCTAGTACCCTTCTCAGCTTTATATAAAACTGAGGGGGAAGGATGAGAGGAGCTCTGAAAAGGTGCATGACAGTTTGCAGGTAAAGAGCTTGAGTTAATTAAGTCAAGTTAATAATGCCTTATTCTGGTTCTCAATGGTCTGATAACCAATACATAGTACAAGAATATAGGTGAATGTGTGTTAACAAGTATGAATTAGTGGGTTAACTATCAATTGGCGAGCTAATGATAATGTTTCTGCTCCTTAGCCTTTTCTCCTTTAAAAAAAAAAAAACCCAAGAATTTCTCAGTCAAAACTGCACGACTTCTGTTTCTGCCAAATTCAAAGAATTTAAGTATATCAAATATATTTACTGAATTCACTCCTCTTGTACTGCCATTTAACAACTATTCCTGAAATGACTTTACAGGCTGCTTAAGGACCATGCTTGAGCACAACAGATATATTCTCCAATGTGTACAACACTCTGCAATACCTTTCTGCTGTCATACCTGAAAGATAATACTGATAGAAGCATTCATTAGGGCTATCAAGTTGATTGTCTATGAGAAAGCATATGTATAGTGGTTTATTTTCTGACTGGGGTCTGTTTTCTTTGCTCTGAAATTTCTGGTTACATTCTAAAGTGAATTTTATTGTTCAGGTGGTTCAAGGTCTACCAGTGGCTCCCAGGTTCATGTCTCAACAGCACACCCCAAAACCAGGGGCCTTGCCTTGCTGTTGAAGAGGAAAAAGCAGTAATTGTAACTGGCTTATTTGTTGCAGCTGCAGAAACTGAAGCGATCGCTCTCCTTCAAGACGAAAAGTTTGAGGAGTAAAAGTGCAGACAATTTCTTCCAGAGGACTAATAGCGATGTGAAGCTGCAAGTAGACTTGGTGCCCGAGGTGAGCACAAGCACTGGGCAGCTCCCCAGCTCAGAAAGCCAGGCATCCTCCCCCACCAGAGTCCAGCACCTGCCAGAAAACAGCAAGGCTCACATCTTCCAGGAGCACATCTTCAAAAAGCCCACCTTCTGCGACATCTGCAACCACATGATTGTTGGTAAGAAACCATTTATTATATGTGTGAGTGTTTGTGCTACAACTTGGAGGATGACCTTCCATAACTTACGTCTACTGGAGTATATTCATGCAAAAATGATCTGGACTTCTGTCCAGACAGAGCAAACACAGGCTAATACAAGTCTGTGTTTGTTGACAGATCTCTTGCCTTGCAGACACATACTGTTATCACAAATTACAGGTGAGAGTTTCAGCTAGAGGTAAATTCCTCTCTTGGTCAGGTTATACTGAGCACCAAGCACAAAATCTATTGTGTGGTACACCAGGAACACCAGAAATCCATCTTGGAAATTTGTGTCTGCTATCCTTACTGTTTTGCACAGCAGTGATTCTATCCCTCCTGCTCCTTCTGTCTGCCCCCATAATCTGTAGTGCCCCCATAATCTGTACTGCCCCCAGATCCCATTCACTGTGGTGACCATGCCAACCTCCTCCAGCTGCCTCACACCTCTCCTAAGTGACAACAGGGCAAGAAGTAACATCTGCTGGANCCTGCTCCTTCTGTCTGCCCCCATAATCTGTACTGCCCCCAGATGCCAACCTCCTCCAGCTGCCTCACATCTCTCCTAAGTGACAACTGGGCAAGAAGTAACATCTGCTGGGTAGTAGGTTCCTAGCTGTTTGTGTGTGCATGTGTTGGCCATCTAGGACACATGTTTTGGTAGACCAGGGCAGCAGAACAAATAACAGCTGAATTCACATTGTAGGCATCCTTGAGACTCTTCTACTTGATCCCTCATGCAAACTTTATACCTTTGAAAGATCATCCTGTCTTTTCTCTGAAAATCTCCATAGATATGTAAGTTATTGCTAGGGACTGACTGACGTATAGAGGACAGAGCTAATAATTTCTTTCTCTCTCCAGGGTCCAGAGAACAAGTCCATATTGAGCCCTGCTTGTAAGGTGATTTTCAGTGCAGCATGAAGGCCTAAAAATCGAGTCATGCTGCATCTATGGGGCTGTGCAAGGAGACGTCACTAAGGAAGTGGTGGGAGGTGGCTGGAGGTGTAGAACATGCATGGTTACCACCACCATGGCAAGCTGTAGCAGCTGCTGTTCAGAACATCTGGTCCTAGAAATTCGCATCATTGTGGCTACCTCATTATGTACATGACTTGATCTTCTTGCTACTTATCATCTAGTTGTCCCAGCACAGTAGATCAGGAATAAATTCGATGGCAGTGCACCAGTGAAAGTGAGTGATACAGTTCCCAGGTTTTTTCAGGCAGGACAATAGGTAAAACACTAGTTTAGCTTTGTGTAGAAAGTAGTGTAGATCTTTGAGCACCAGGCATTGTCTGTAACTTGTCTAGCTTACCGTAAGAAACTCACTGCCTTTCAGTGAACAGTATGGGGAGTTCTGGAAAGATGCTGATAGGATTGCTCAGCTTTTTCCAGAGAACAGTACCTTCTTTTCCACAGGAGGCTGTTCAGTGTCCCCCACTTGCATGAAGGACTAGAGTTCTTTAGAAAAGGCAGCTGCCTGCAGAACGTTAGATCTGATGCAAGGCAATCCTGCTTCCCTAAAGTAAAGAATTAAACACATGAGGCCGATATCATCCTCTCTGCACCACAGCTCTACTGAATGCAGAGAAGCAGAGGAATACTGATTCCCCATTTTCTTGTTATTTTCCACTCTTTTAAGGTTTTTTCTACTTTAAGAGGTAGAACAATACAAAAGAGGAAGGAGTAAAACATTAGTATCAAGTAAGTTCATAGCCTAGAGATTGAAAGGAAGTCTGGGAGATGGGCAGTTAGTTGAAATAACTTTATGGAAGCAGGCCCAGAACTTGTCTCCTTCTGTAACATGTATGGATGTTCTATCAAAGCTTAGTTTCACAAATCCATACTGCAAATATAAGTCCTTCATATTTCTGGCATCTTCTCCTGAAGTCATGTGGAGATTAGTATCCTCACACATCTGCAGGGCTCAGCAATACTGTTTCAAAACACTGCTCTCAAGACAGATTATTACTGGCAACGGACTTTGCAGGGAGTAACTCCACTTCATAAACATCCATGCATTCTGCTTTGCTGGGCAATCTGTGTCCCACCTGGGGTAGGGTAGGAAAGTCCTGAAGCACAGCTGTAAGCCTCAAAACATCAGCTTTAACCTGACTTGTCTTCTGAAAGTTTTCTATTCTTTTCTATCCTCTGAGGGCTTCCCTTTTCTATCCTGTATTTTAGCCACTTCGTTAGAGAAAGAAGCCTTTCATAATTGCTGAAGAAGCTAATGTGCCCTATTTTGTCTGGCTGAGCCAAGTGAATTCTCTGACCTCCTCCAGCTCATCTTTGCTTGGAGGTATGGCAGAAAAGATGTCAAAAGTTTTGCCTTGGTAATGCCTTAGAATCTGGATGCCCTGATTCTCACAGACAGATTCTCTGCTCTGTCTTTGATCCTAGCTGCCATCATGCCTGGTTTTGCTGTATTGTATTTTAAGCAGCATGGGAGATCTGGATGCTACTGTTTGCAGCTCGATTAATCCATGCAAGTTGGGTAACTGTTGGCTGTAGGGACGGTGAAGCAAAACAAGCAGCTTCTCACGAAATTGTGTCAAGCCTTCTCCCAAAGGCAGACTGAAAAAAGATCCACTTCTGTGCAGGGACTCTGAGTTTATACTTGCAACGTGGAGCCTATTTGTTCTCTCTATTTGCATTTTTCACAGGAAGTGACATTTGCAAGCAATGAGTCTACGGCTTTAAATTCCTTATTGATGAGAATAATGGCAAAGACAGATACAATGTTTTGAAGACCAGGGGAAAGAGTCCAGGAAAATGCCGACTTGACTGTAGATGGTTTGAAGTTTGCCACCAAGAATGATTCTAGGTTCACCTTAAATGGCTTTCTGATCTCTGAACTAAGCAGCTCTGTTTGGTACAGGACAGCAATACAGACTGCGTGCGGCATGAACGTGCAGCACACACTAACACAGCAGAAGCTGTCTATAGCTCCAGAGCGAGCAGGACACTTGCAGTAGAGGCAGCAGGCTGCCTATGCTGTTCTTTTTGCAGCAAAATTAAAGCAGAGAAACATGAAATATCATCTTCCTACAAAACAATACATGCATCGTCTCTCCTCGACTTGTCAGGCACTGTGAGCCAAATGTTGCCGCCGGGATGCAGCATGTGTGCCTGTTTGTTCATTTGACAGAAGTACAGTCATAAGATAAAGGCCAAATACATGTAATTGGTTTCAGCATTCAGGGGATGATGTTTACTGGGATCAGGATAATTCAAACTTACTCATTTGAATGCTTTCCATGCATCAAAGGGTGCAATGGAATCTATTCAAAACAAACTCTGTTTATTGGGTTTATTTCAAAGGAAAAAAAAAAATCTGTATTAATAGTGTGTTTCATATCCCACAATGAAGACAGGAGTTGAAGTGTTCCTACTAACTGTACTAGACGGGGGCTAAAGCTACACATTGGTAAACAGAAGGGAAATTTGATATAGAAGCAGTAGTTTTCTCCCAAATGAAATGAGGGAGAAAATTTAAAATTCAAGGGATCCCTGAAAAATGCATAGAGGATCCATTTTGCATTAATGAGGCCTTCTTGCAGCATCAAATACTCCAATACAATCATCACTTCTAATCCTGAAACCAACAGTAATAATTCACATCATTTCAGAGCAAATCGATGATGTGTTGGAGCAGACACTGTGCTCCTTTCTGCTACTCACTGTTCTGCTACTGTGAGCTCCAAGCACCGGTTAGTTTAGGACTAAGGTTTCAGCTACATGATGGGTTACAAATTTTCCTAAATTTATCCACTCATGACTCTTGGAAACCCATTAATTTGCTGGTTTTCCTTGTAGTGTTTATTACGATTTTAATATCTCACCCAGGCAAGTGAAAATTTTGAGAATCAAAGTGTTTTGTGTCATGGATCACTAGAACATTGTTTAGAAGACACTGGCTTATTTATTTTACATCATTGTGAAGAGAAAATCAAGACAGAAGAATTCTGAGTTTGCTTCATATTATCTTCCATTCTCTGTGTTTAGCAAGGCTGTGATAATCTGCAGTGTTTAATGTCCTGCTTTGCAGCCACTGCTGAATTTTTTGGGCTGGAAGTTAGTTTAAAGAAAGCAGAAGTTTTACATCAACTTGCACCTCAGGAAGTTTTTCATCATCCTCATATCATCATTGGTGATTCAGAACTTAAATCAGTCCAANAGAAAGAATCGTGTCTTGCAGGTTCTACCTCCTGAGGAGTCCTTGTGCTGTGCCTTTTGCAACCGCTCCTGTCTGTCCTGCATTGGCCTTTGCAGCCATCGGCGCTTGGAAAAAGCGCTTGGGAAGAGCATGGATGGAGCCCTCCCCGGAACTGCGTTCATGAAGCCTAGCCATGATATGATATGGTAATTTTTGGCAATGCCCAATAAGGGGAGGCAGAACTGCCTGGCACCAGCAAAGACAGAAACTATGGAATTAATATTGCACCAGATTACAGCCTTAAACTATGCTGATCAGAAGCAAGTTCTTGCTCTTCTTCAGTCCCCGGTGTGTCATGAGCCATCTCTGTGATACTTTACTCTTGAGGAAAACATGACGTCAGTACTCTACTCTTGAAAAACATTGTGTATTTAAAAAAAAAAATCTCCATCTGTAGACTTCTACTCATTTGCAGTTCATTTCCTGTGCTGACTCACATGGAAAAAATGCTATTTTCCACACATTCCAAGCATATTACACGCAATGAATGTATTGCCATGTAAGTCAAATGTAAGTAGCATAGCAAAAAAGTAAGCCACTTGGCTTTTAAAAATAGCTGACTTTGAAGTCAGTCCTTTAAAGCTGTATTTTAAAGAAAGAGCTGCTCAGTTATAGCAACATCATTGTATGTTTTGGTGTGTTTCAGAAGTGTACTTAGTAGTTTCACTCCATGCTTAACCTTAACTCTGACAGAATTTTGGCCAATCATCTGTTTTATTGACATACCTATTGGGTATCTTTGCCTGGATAGATGTGCTAGAGAGACACAGGCTTTCAGAAAGACCAAATAAAATTGTGGTCTGTAATGTCCAGTGAGAGTCAAACCAAGATCCTTCTGGATTGTGCTGGCAGTGGCTTAAGGTACCTGAGATCTGTGCATTTTCAGGCAGTCTCAGGGAGATCAAGTCTCTGGTCTGGATGCAGATCCTCCGAACTTTTTAAGCTCTAGAGTTATTCAGTACCTGCAATCTTGGATGACCAACCAGCCAGAGAAAACTATAGAAAACAAACAAGAAAGCAAAAAGATAAAACCAATACTAAACCCCTAGCACAGTTTACTTCCAGTCTACTAATTATGCTGTGAAATTGTGCTATCTCTTCAGTTATTGACTCACTGTTCTAGTTTAGGTGGTTATTCTGGAGTCTCAAATAACCAACAAAGTGCCATGAATACTGCTTTCTGGCCTCATCTTTTAAAAGCAACCAGTATTTCTTTATTTCACTGTGCTGTTTTGGCTACTCAAGTTTTCAACCTCTTCTATCTCCAAAGCTGTTGTACAACATCCTCTATAAAGCTAGGCTCAAAGTGGATAAATTGGCCCAGATTTTCTAATGCAGGAATGAAACAAGGGAAGAGATCTGGACTGGAGCTGTGGTCCCCTATTTATATTAGTCATAACATCTGAACCTCTTCTCTCAGACTGTCAGTAACTGTGACTAATAAGCGATGGGAAAACTCCATAGCTTGAGGAAGTGTTTATCCAACTATAGTTTATGGGGATCTTATGGAATATAGCAAAATTTTCCCAGGTCTATGCTACAGTGTTTAATGTTTTCTACCTCCCATCTGATCAGCTTCTTGACTTTTCTTAAGGGTTTTTTTGCCTCAATCCATGAAGTAGGCATGCTGATTCTATCCCAGCCTGCCTTTATTCAGCATATTTCAGACACAGAAGGATGCAATAAACAGTCACAGGTTGATCACCACTGCTTGGCATCTAGACAAAGCAGAAGTCCTCATGAGAAGCATGACTGTACCTAAAGCTATGTTTCCAAGGCTGTGGTAGTTTGGAGGACTCCTGCAGAGCTCTTAAAATAAATAGATAAATAAAAAGCATTGTTATTAATTCAGCAACATTATTAATTCAGTGTTCAACTCTTCCCAGTCTCTCCAGTATCTCCCAGCTCAGATGGTCTTAGAGGAAGAGATTTGTGTAATCACTGCATCAGCAGGGAAATTGTCCCCTGTAGAGAAAGATAAAGAGCTGCCAGTGAGGAGGAGATGAACTAGATGAACTTTAAAGGTCCTTTCCACCCCAAAACATTCTATGATTTAGGAGACTTAATTTCTCTCTCCAGTCAATGCTGAATGGCTCTGGGTGCTCTAGCACTTTAGAGAATCAGTGTGGGTGAGAATTCTTCCAGTCCTGTTGTGGTAGAGTTTAAGGCAAACAAAACCATTGCATTTTTTAACACCCATCTGCAAAAAATTGGTGCTTGAAATTGAACCTCACTTCTCCTGTGATTTCATTCTTGAGTAAATAACCCTCTGTAAGTATAAAACCCAAACAAAAGCCTTCTGGAAATGTGAAGTACTACATTAATCAAACTGTACAGTACATAGTTAACTGTTAGTTATGGACTAGTCAGGTCTAGATAGTCATCTGGACTCCTAAAAGTGGATAGCTTGTCTATTAAAATACATGAAGTGGGGATGAGCAGAATGGAAAGAGGTAGAACCACATATGGTATATGCAGTATGGCTGTGCTTCATCAGCACATCTCCCATTTTTAATGAGCATCACAAAAAGTATCCAATTCATGCAGCCCCCACATTTGTAAAGTAGCTACAGAAGGCCACATGTTATCCTTGCATTAAATTAATATTTTTCTTTGGTACTAAAGAGTTAAACAGACTTTAAAGCAAATACTGAAAGGCAAATACTTAGTCTGTTTATCCTCTGGGAGGGCTTCCTCCTCTGAGATGTGGCAAGAATGTTATCAGTAAATTGGATAATCAGGAACTGCTTAGCTGAGAAAAGAGGGTGGAAATATATTTTAATTTCTAATTTGTCCTTGAACAGCATCAAGCATGTTTCACATTTGTTACTAGATAATTTTCAAGCTCACTCTAATTTGAGGGAAATTGCTATTAATGTAAAACTGCAGTTAATCCTCTGTGAAAAGAGACTTTAAAGATGTTGACCAACATTTGCTGCTTAAATAGATGGAAAACAATGAAATTTTCCAGCACATCTATAATCAGTATATTAAAGTGATGTTAGCCAAGATGATTTTTAACCATAAACTACTAAGTAGTGGCCATTGCTCCTGAGATCAGCCCTAGTGAAGAACATAATGGAAAGCTTAAGGTATTTATAAAGACCTAGGGATGAAGCAGAGTACAAGATTTTCTTTTTTTATGTCCTGCAGTGTGCTTTTCCTGAACTCATATGAGACACTGGGTGTTTTCAGATAAACAAATTATATGCATCTTCTTTGAAGCTGACCTTCTAGTAAAAGCATTCTTTTTCCATTTAGAGACTTTGTCTACCAGACTATCACTGTTATGTGTATAATTACATTGCCACATAGCTGACAAAAAACATCATCCAGAAAGGAAATTATTAGAAGCTTCACCTTACTGTGAGTTGCAGAAGCCATAAAATGAGGCAATTAGCAGAAATGCTTTTGCAAGAAAAACAGAGCATTGCCATCATATGAAGTCATATACAATCATAACTACCTATAGTTTCTTGTTGCTGTCCTTAATATAGCAGGAGGTCTCGGAGAGCAATGATCCTTGTGGCTCACATGGAGCATGGAGTGCTCTTTCTGCTTTGGGAATATGAATGCAAGTAAATGCAACTTGAGCAACTATCTTCTCTAAACTGCTTAGATTTTAGTTTTCCAGGCATACACTATCTCTAACTTTTCACCTCTTTGACATGTTTACTTATATGCTGAAGGATGCTGCACACACTCTTTGATTTCTGATTCTGAAGACATCCTCTGCAGTTGAAAATTAGTTTCCTTTACAGCATGCAGGCAGTCATCTTGAAAATCTTTATATATTTCATTTGTACCACTAGATTACTTTCTGCTCACTAGAAGGGTTGGAAGAAAGAAATAAAACTAGGTGACTCTGTCTTTCCTTCACTCCGCACAACGATTCCTCTAGCCTAGACAAGAGAGGAAATGGCATATGGCTGGGATAATCCCTGAGCCAGTGTGAACTACATCATCATAGTCATCATTGCCTACATCATTGCCTTCCTCAGCAATCACAGAAGAAAGACTGAAGATCAGTCACAGTAAGATCCTTCCAAATGAAGCCTGGGTGCATTGATGAAGGAACTTGTATTAGCAATTCTAGTATTGCCTTCTTTTCTAGCTGTACCTCTCAGAAGTGTAGTAATCTTTCATATCCCAAGATCTGTAGCACAGGAAACTTTCCAGACAGCCCTTGTGCTGCCCCAGGTCTTTATTTTTTGAAGCAGAGGGATACATTTTTAACATTGGTGGCTGCTTACAGAGCTCCATCAACAATGGACTTGAAATAAGAACCTGCTATGTGTAGCCTCATTTTGTTCCACCACTTTGCCCCCCTCTATAAGCCCAGGCAGAGCATCATTAGGGGTTCATCTGCACATCTCTTTACAGCTGCAAGGTGAGGAGATGTCTATCTTGCAGTGTTACACCTAGCAAATATGGAGAGGTTACACCAAGGTGCTTGGCCTGTGTTGCTAGATCAAGTTCCTCAACACAGATGAACATGGATGTCCACTTTCCATTAATAACCTCTAGATGGATTCTGTGAGAAATAACAGAGAGAGAAAAAGAAAACCCCAAAAGGCAAATCATGCAGATGAAAACAATTTCTCACCACCAACTGACTGATGCCCAGCCAGTCTCTGAGCAGTGCCCCCCACTAACCTTCCTCCTAGTTTTATTGCTAAGCATGATGTCATATGGTTTGGAATAGCCCTTTGGTCTATTGGGGTCAGCTGTCCTTGCTGTGTCCCCTCCCAAATTCTTGTATGACAATCAGTATGGGAGGTCTCAAAGGTCACCAGAAGGGAGGACATAGAATGGTTTCTCTTGGAGAGCAGCAGATGAACAATATGCTCTGATGAGCAGTTGTTTTCTGCAACAAGCTGATGATGCTTGGCAGACTGAACTGCTTAGTGGTGTTCTCCAAGGGCAAGCAAGCTCTTTGTTAGCTGAAACAGAGATTTTTTTTTTTTGAGAAGCAACAAAAAACTGAACACTTAAGATGTTGATGGAGTTTCAGTGCATCTCACAGATGCTCTTTCAAAATGTCCCATCTGGAAATTCAGCCTGTTTCTTAATCAAAGAAAGAAAAATAATGCTGAGCTCATGTCAAGGATGAGACAGCATAAATGTCAATGTGGAAAGGTTATGGATACTAGGTTTTATTGAAAAATAAGTGACATTACAGCTTTTATACCCTGCTTATTCTTTCCACACTCCCTTCCCTCCCTGCTGGCCTAAGAAGGTTAGGCAGAAAGTCATGTCCATTCCTGCAGCAATGCTGCTTGCAGTTACCTATCTCAGGTGGGCAACCTCTGGCATTGATGTCCATATCTCCAACATATTCCCCTATTACCCAGACCTGTCCTCAGGACAGGATCTTAATCTTCTTTCTGAGACCAGTTCTTCTTTCTGAGACAATTTCTTCCTTTCAGGAGCCCAACTCTTGGCACTAGATCCAAGCTCCTAGTTCCTCTAGTCTAAATAATGTGTGTGCAGAAGAACAGCACATGATCAGCATCTTAACTAGTGGGTCAGTCTCCTCTCTCTATTAATTGGGAGATTTAGGATGCATCACTTTTGTTTACAGTCAAAGTTCTATCAAAATCATTTTGCTCAAAGCAATGTTACCTGATTGATTTTGCTAGAATTTGTTATATCACTGTAAAGGCCAGACAGTTATAGCTATCAAGCCTATTGCTACCTCTATGCATTTCCTCATCTCTAATAATGCTAACACAATTATAGGCAATGTTTATTAAGGCTTTTTGGACAACAAACCACATAGTCATGCTTGTTCAAACCACATATATTTGTGAAAAGCTATGGCTTGGCTTGTTCCTACTTGAATCCAGGGTAAACTTAGATAATGCAAACACTCTAACCACAGACAGTTTGTGAGTTATTCCTGTTGACAGACAAAAATTCTAGAAAGCAAATTGTTGGGGTTTTTTGTTTAATGATTTAGGTGTTTAGAAATAAAGCAAAATTTCAGCTTAATGTCCATATTCTTCTGCTCCTCAGATAGATTGCCAGGCAGCTCTCTTTTCACCTTGCTGAGCCAGAGATCTTCTGTACAATCATTTGACAGAAGGTTTTCTGATTCATTTCCACAGCAATTGATGCCATGTGGAAGTGTACTTGTGGGTGTGCTTCAGGCCAGCACTGCTGTGTGTCAAGTACTAAATTCTCTCAGGTGGTAACAGTTGAAGGCTGAGATTGCCACTCTGAGCAGAGGACAATAGTAAACCAGAGTGTTTTTCCACCCAACTTGTGTGATTTCTCTGAAAGCAGCAACTGCTTCTGGAAAAGGCAAAGATATTTGACAAAACTTGCACTTAGTTTGAAAAGTTTTATTTTAATGTTTTACCTCATTGACTGTTTCAGTTTTTCTTTTCAAAACTGATGTGGAAAAGAAAAGGAACCACTTGGTTATAACAAGTGATTGTAAAATTCTGTAAAGCAGCAAAACATTATGACATAGCTGTAAAAATAACTACCCTGAAAACTGATCCTAACAGCCCAGTCTAACTGCCACTGTACTTACAGTGGGGTGCTAAATCATTTCTAGTCTGAGCAAATCACAGAATCACAGAATGTCAGGGGTTNAATGCATCCTAGGATGCCATTGGCCCTCTTGGCCACAAGGGCACATTGCTGCCTCGTGGGCATCCTGCTATCCACTGGGACTCCTAGAGCTTTTTCCCCAGGGCTGTTCTCCAACAGATCAGTTCCCGTTCTGTACTGATCCATGGGGTTGTTCTTTCCCAGATGCAGTACTTTACACTTCCCCTTGTTAAATGTCATTAAGTCTCTCCCTGCCCATGTCTCTAGCCTGTCCAGGTCACTCTGGATGGCAAGCACAGCTCCTGGTGTGCCAGCCACTCCTCCAAGCTTGGGATCATCTGCAAAACTTGCTGAGGGTACACTCTACCCCTTCATCCAGCTCATGCTATAACTTACATCTACAGCTTCTGGGAAGTCCTCCTCAGCCATGTGTGATCCAAGGGAAGAAATGGCTTTGTAGCAGAGCAGAAGCCTGCCTGTGTGGCCAGATCCTGACCATGAAGGAGATTTTATGTGGAGACACCTCTAGTGCTGCAGGCACTGCCTGTCATTCTGTGCTAACACAGACCAGGAACAAGGAGAGGCTGCACTGATGAGGCAGTGGTTTTGCTACAGGAGGAAAGAGCCAAAAAATCTCACTAAGTTTGAAAGAGGAGAAGGCCAGAGAACAACTGATTATTTACATATTGCAGTTTGGGTTTTTGTTTTTGTTTTGGTTTTTTTTCAACTAAACCTTTTATAGTCCCAGTAGATTTTCCTCATCTTCTGGCACATAGCAGCCTCTTATTTCAAGCTCATTGATGATGGAGCTCTGTAAAAAAAAAATCCATTAGCAGACCAGAGAAGATATGAAATTGTTTTGCTGAGGGCAAAAGCACTTTGCTGTTCTTTTCTTCTGCAACTCTTCCTACATTTTCTGCAAGCCAGAGCCCTGCTCTTCACTTTGAAGCAAAGTTTTTGTTCAGATCCCGTTTTTCTGTTTTCCAACTCCCTATAATGGTAGAAGGCTTT
Organism: Bucco capensis; assembly: GCA_013396975.1. NCBI lineage: Eukaryota > Metazoa > Chordata > Aves > Piciformes > Bucconidae > Bucco > Bucco capensis. The sequence continues at coordinate 277,989 of VWZO01010634.1, read as the reverse complement.
GGAAAGAAAAAGGTTTTGTCGCATATAAGTAGCCTGGTACAAATAGCCTGAGGTTGCCAACCTGGAGATCTTGTTTGAAATCTGACTTTCATCATCTTCATCTCAAGAAAAGTTACTGAACACATAATATTTACTAATATTACTGAGGCCAAGACCAGCCATTGAGCTCTGCTTGTCCTTCTTCAGGATACTAC